>JAODAL010031254.1:0-48698 GCA_025379985.1 Phyllomedusa bahiana
ATTTCTCCCCCCACAATTTTTAATAGTGGCTAGAAGTCATATTTATAATTTTTTGGGGTCATGTTGCTGTGAGATACAGCAATAATCATGGTCCTTTGGAACAGAAATGTGGCATTAAGTGGCATTTCTCTCTCACAATTTTTAACAGTGGCTGAGAAGTCATTTTATAATTTTTTGGGTCATGCTGCTATTGAAATGCAGCAATACTACAGGTCCTATTAAAAAAAATTTTGTTATTAACAGACATTTGTTCTTCACAATTGTCCAAGTGGCTCAGGGTCATGCTTTGAATTTTTGGGGCATTTTGCTGTGACATGCAGCTATACTACAGGTCCTATTATAAAAAAATGTTGTTTCTAACAGACATTTGTTTCATCACATTGTCCAAAGTGGCTCAAGGGTCATGCTTTGAATTTTTGGGTGCATTTTGCTGTGACATGCAGCTATACTACAGGTCCTATTATAAAAAAAAATGTTGTTTCTAACAGACATTTGTTCTTCACAATTGTCCAAAGTGGCTCAAGGGTCATGCTTTGAATTTTTTGGGGGCATTTTGCTGTGACATGCAGCTATACTACAGGTCCTATTATAAAAAAAATGTTGTTTCTAACAGACATTTGTTCTTCACAATTGTCAAAAGTGGCTCTTGGATCATGTTTTGAATTTTTGGGGCATTTTGCTGTGACATGCAGCTATACTACAGGTCCTATTATAAAAAAATGTTGTTTGCCAAATGATACTTGAACCGGGGTTTTGGCCGTTAAAGTAGAAAAGGAATCGTGGATCTAGAGCGCTAGGACGGGAACTAACAAGAAGCAATAGTTCTTGTTGTAGAAGTTTTTATTGTAACATAACGCGTTTCACTGATATCATCATCAGCGTCCTCAGATGTGACATCTGAGGAAGCTGATGATGATATCAGTGAAACGCGTTATGTTACAAATAAAATCTTCTACAACAAGAACTATTGCTTCTGTTAGTTCCCTTCCTAGCGCTCTAGATCCACGATTCCTTTTCTAACTTTAACGGCCAAAACCCCGTTCAAGTATCATTTGGCAATCTTCTACCCTCGGCGTCCCACGTGGAGCCCTAGGCGGGATCGTTCCGGAGCTGCTTTCACGGACTTACAACCTTTGGATTCTGTGCCACACACTTTCTAGCGAGCTGTACCGTGACATCGTACAGCAGAAATAGGTGAGCACTGTACTACTGTCCAGGTTGTTTTGTATTTTTCTAGCAAGAATTCAACTGCGCTTTTGGTTTCCAGCCCCTCTATTCTACCCACGGATATTGCTTACCTGAGGGAGAATATCACGCTTCTTTCAAAAAAATGTTGTTTCTAACAGACACTTGTTCTTCACAATCGTCCAAAGTGGCTCAAGGGTGATGGTGCTGTCAGAAACAGGAATAGGTAGGACACTGTTAATGGACACATATTGCAAAATGACTTGTTTTTGCAAGATCTTTAACATAGCTATCAATCCCTGTATTGAGACAACCCATTTAATACAATTAAAAAAGAGAAACAAAGACATGGGATTCCATCCTATTTAAAAATGTGTTTTTTCATAGAATTAAACTACTAAAAAACTTGCATGTACAAAATAGCTGGTAAAAAAATTCACTCTGAATTGTACAAGGAGGTAACAGGAAAAACTTGACCAGATGTGGGTTATTCAGAGGACATGGAGTATGGAGCACGGACAGAAAACAAAGTACAGAGACCATTTCCTCCAGCACGTTGAGTAAAATGAGAAAAAGAATGCCAAGAAAAAGAGCACCTGGGTGGAACAGGAGCTATTAACTACCAGTATTTCCAAGTGAAGCTCAATTGGTCCGCACTCATACGGAGGGGCAATGCGCTACCCAGGACAGGGACAGTATATGTCCAGTGAAACTAAAATGTGGTTGAAAACTCCTTTTTTCGGCACTTTTAATCTGGGTCATGCAGGTTTTGGGGCTCATGCTGTGGCCCAGGACAGGATAGTCTATGTCCAGTGAAACTAAAAATGGGTGTCAAAGACTCCTTTTTCCGGCACTTTTTAAATCTGGGGGTCATGCAGGTTTGGGGCTCATGCTGTGGCCCAGGACAGGGATAGTCTATTCTGTGAAACTAAAATGGTGGTTCAAATCATACTGCCTTCTGGCACTTTTTAATTTGTGGGTCATGTGCAGGTTTAAGGCTCATGCTGTGGTGCAAGACAGGATAGTGAATGGTGTGTGATTTTTTTCTGTGGCTTTTATAACCTAAGTGTGTTGCCTAAGATGTAGCACGTATGCATTTGACTGTTGTGGATGTTAATTCCAGCTTCTCCAGCCCTGTTTGGGTGTAAGAGTGAAGGTGTTGTTGCTCTCGCATAAACTTTAATGGTCATCGGTGATAATCTATCATCGACCATCGAATATCTTGTCGATGATGGTCGACTATCGACCATCGACCGATGTCGATGGCCAACGTAATCGCTCAACACTAGTGGATTCATATCTGCCGCCTGGGCTCAACCAATCAGCTCTTTTCTGCCTTTTTTACTGTATTTTGAACTGTCCGCCTTTTCATTTGATTGGTCCATACTTCTCCATAGCTTATAATGGGTCACTGTCGCTCCTATTCTGATTGGTTGGTTTCTGCCGACCAATGAGAAGAGCTTAAAGAATTTGAATTACTGTATTTCCCGGCAATTCTCTATATCCCAATTCCTTATGTAGTGCCGGTCTCGGCGACAAACGCATTGTTAGGGATTTGATTGATTTATGTTTATAGAAGGTTTCAGCTCTTTTTCAGATAATATTTTACACTTAATAAAAATGATTTTTTTAATCACACTCCATGGCGCACGGCGCTGAGAGCCGAGATTTCACTGCCCTGATCTCTCCATTGACTACAATGGGAAAAGTAGCTTGCGCTCTGATTGACCGGGATAGCCAAGCCCCCGCTAGCTCAACCAATCAGCTCTTTTCTGCATTTTTACTGTATTTTGAACTGTCCCGCCTTTGAATTTGATTGGTCAATATTTCTCCATAGGTTTTAATGGTTCACTGTCGCTCCTATTCTGATTGGCTGGTTTCTGCCGAAAAATGAGAAGAGCTTACAGAATTTGAATTACTGTATTTCCCGAAAATTCTCTATATCGCAATTCCTGATGTTGCGCCGGTCTCGGCGACAAACACGTTGTTAGGGATTTTATTTATGTTTGTTTATAGAAGGTTTCAGCTCTTTTACAGAGAATGTTTTACACTTAATAAAAACGATTTATTTACTGATACTCCACGCCTCACGGCGCAGAGATTTCAGTGCCCCCATCTCTCCATAGACTACAATGGGAGAAAGTAGCTCGCGCTCTGATTGGCCGGGATTGCCAAGCCCCCGCTAGTTCAACCAATCAGCTCTTTTCTGCCTTTTTACTGTATTTTGAACTGTCCCGCCTTTGCATTTGATTGGTCAATACTTCTCCATATGCTTTAATGGGTCTCTGTCGCTCCTATTCTGATTGGCTGGTTTATGCCGAGCAATGAGAAGAGCTTACAGAATTTGAATTACTGTATTTCCCGGCAATTTTCAATATCCAAATTCCCGAAGTTGCACCGCTCTAGATTTTTGGAAAGTGGTTTTATTTATGTATTTTTTTTAGTATGTTTGAGCTCTTTTTCAGAGAATGTTTGACGCCTTTATAAAGGCGATTTTTTGATTCATACGCCATGTCGCACGGACATCTTTAATGATTTCTCGCTGTTTTCCAGCCTGTCTCGAATCGGAATACATGTTAGACGCAGTCCCACACTGCGCCTAAGTCCCGCACTGTCCCCACACACTGGCGAGGCGTGGTGAACTTTTCCCCGCATGTATGAGCACACCTCCTCGGACGGCAAATATTAGGCGCAGCCCCGCACTGCGCCTAAGTCCCCGCACTGCGCCCCACACACTGACGAGGCGAGGCGGACTTTACATGGTATGTATGAGCGCACCTCAGCACCGACATAAATCAGGCGCAAATTTCGCTGGAAAACTGGCGGAAACATGCGCTCCGACGTGGCGAGATTCATACATGTCGCCCATACTTCCTGGTTATGCAGTGCTGGTTCTATAGCAGTGATTAGCATATCTGTTCTGTATTCCCAATTCCTCTTATTACACTGACATGAATGCAGTAGATGTCATCTATAATGCAGAAGGCTTCAGAGCCCAAAGTAAAGAAAATAAACAAGTAATTAACCCCTTAATGCACCTTGATGTACGAGTACAGTGGTGGCCAAAAGTATTGGCACCCCCTGCAATTCTGTCAGATAATACTCAGTTTCTTCCTGAAAATGGTTGCAATCACAAATTCTTTAGTATTATCCAAATTGGATATAATTCCACACCAACCATAAAAAAGGGGGTGGACAAAAGTATTGGCACTGTTTTGAAAAATCATGTGATGCTTCTCTAATTTGTGTAATCAACAGCACCTGTAACTTACCTGTGCACCTAACAGGTGTTGGGGAATAAACTAAATCACACTTGCAGCCAGTTGACATCGATTAAAGTTGACTCAACCTCTGTCCTGTGTCCTTGTGTGGACCACATTGAGCATGGAGAAAAGAAAGAAGACCAAAGAACTGTCTGAGGACTTGAGAATCCAAATTGTGAGGAAGCATGAGCAATCTCAAGGCTACAAGTCCATCTCCAAAGACCTGAATGTTCCTGTGTCTACCGTGCGCAGTGTCATCCAGAGGTTTAAAGCCCATGGCACTGTGGCTAACCTCCCTAGATGTGGACGGAAAAGAAAAACTGACGAGAGATTTCAACGCAAGATTGTGCGGATGGTGGATAAAGAACCTCGACTAACATCCAAACAAGTTCAAGCTGCCCTGCAGTCCGAGGGTACAACAGTGTCAACCCATACTATCCTTCGGCGTCTGAATATGGTAGGTATGGTAGGATACCCAGGAAGACCCCACTTCTTACCCCGAGACATAAAAAAGCTACGCTGGAGTTTGCCCACACTTACCTGAGAAAGCCTAAAGCGTTTTGGAAGAATGTTCTCGGGTCAGATGAGACAAAAGTAGAGCTTTTTTGGAAAAGGCATCAACATAGAGTTTACAGGAAAAAAAGAGAGGCATTCAAAGAAAAGAACACGGCCCCTACAGTCAAACATGGCGGAGGTTCCCTGATGTTTTGAGGTTGCTTTGCTGCCTCTGGCACTGGACTGCTTGACCGTGTTCATGGCATTATGAAGTCTGAAGACTACCAACAAATTTTGCAGCATGATGTAGGGCCCAGTGTGAGAAAGCTGGGTCTCCCTCAGAGGTCATGGGTCTTCCAGCAGGACAATGACCCAAAACACACTTCAAAAAGCACTAGAAAATGGTTTCAGAGAAAGCACTGGAGACTTCTAAAGTAGCCAGCAATGAGTCCAGAACTGAATCCCATAGAACACCTGTGGAGAGATCTCAAAATGGCAGCTTGGAGAAGGCACCCTTCAAATCTCAGGGACCTGGAGCAGTTTGCCAAAGAAGAAAGGTCTAAAATTCCAGCAGAGCATTAGAAGAAACTCATTGATGGTTACCGGAAGCCGTTGTTCACAGTTATTTTGGCTAAAGTTTGTGCTACCAAGTATTAGGCTGAGGGTGCCAATACTTTTGTCCGGCCCATTTTTGACGTTTTGGGTGAAATGATCAATGATTTGATTTTTGTTTCATTCTGTTTAGTGTTTTTTCATTGCAAGCAATAAGTGAAGATAATAATAAAAAAGAATTTGTGATTGCAATCATTTTCAGGAAGAAACTGAGTATTATCTGACAGAATTGTAGGGGTGCCAATACTTTTGGCCACCACTGTACATCAGGATGATTGTGCGGGCACAGGAGCTGTGCCTGCACGATCACTGCAGGAGTCCAACGGTGATTGACATCCGAGCTCCTGCAGTAGCAGTCTGGAGCGGGGAGAGTTCTGTTAAGGGCCATTTAATCCTTTATCTGCCGCAGTCAATAGTGATCACGAGTGATGAGCGATTGTGTCAACTATCGTTATTGGATCGATAGTCGATATTGGGAATTATCATGCCAATATCCGATAGCCGATAATAGATAATTAACATCCTCAACAGTTAACTGGATACGTTCTACATATTAGGCAAGACAATTAGGCAACAAGAGTCACAGAAAAAAAGTCACAGACTATTCACTATCCCTATCCTGTACCACAGCATGACCCTTAAACCTGCATGACCCACAAATTAAAAAGTGTCAGAAGGCAGTATTATTTGAACCATCATTTTAGTTGAACAGGACATTTACTATCCCTGTACTGGAACGCAGCATGACCTTTAAACCTGTCTGACCCACAGATTAAAAAAGTGCCTGAAAAAGGAGTCTGTGAACCACCATTTTAGTTGAACTGGACATTCTATCTCTGTCCTGGACCGCAGCATGGTGGTTGCATTAACCACTGAAGAACAGATTGGCTACGCTGTTCGTTTACTGAGATTCACAGGGCACCAGACCCAGCGATAAAAGGGCCTGACGGTCCTGCAACCGACGATCCGCTGGCTTGCGTGTTGTCGCCAGCACTGGAAGGAGCACCTTCCCCTGAAACCTCTACCTCCATGTCCTACACCTCTCTTTGCTCGCTTACCACCTGCATTTCGCTCCATGTTCAGAAAGATAAAAATGTAAAAAGGTATGGAAGAGTTTTTGGAAGTCTCTTATTGAAAGACGGAAAATCACAGCTATAATTAAATCCCTCTAATTTCCAACAGCCAACTAGGATTAGAAACAGAATTGTTTCTATCAAATATCTGTGAAATGCGGTCTGGTGGAAGAACCATAACACGAAATCAACAGTGTTCTTCCTTC
Organism: Phyllomedusa bahiana; assembly: GCA_025379985.1. NCBI lineage: Eukaryota > Metazoa > Chordata > Amphibia > Anura > Hylidae > Phyllomedusa > Phyllomedusa bahiana. Next base: position 6,835 of record JAODAL010031254.1, read on the forward strand.
AGTCCCTGAGATTTACAACTACCCAGTAGGACTAGCAGTTGATAGTTTTCAACAAACTATCTTACAAATGCACGATTAGCGCCAAACTGAGACGCACGGACTGCAATAAGAGTATTTAAATGTTATATGGATTAATATGGCGGTCTTCGTACCACTGACAACAGTCGCAATTTACTATAAAATATGTAACACAATATGCATAAAAATGAGCTCTTTGCGGCAAACAGACGCACGGACTTCAATAAAACTATTTAAAAGTTACAGGGATAAGTTATGCCGGTTTCTGGGAACACTGACACGCAGTGATTGCAATAGAACTGAAAAAACAGGGACAATTTCACCTCCTATCAGAGGTCTGATGGCCAAAAAAGTGGTAAAAAACAATGCTGTTTCAATTCAAGGTCACAGAACACACTGAGCTGCACAATATCTCCCTTCCTTTCAAAAGTCTCTCCTCCGCAGCCCCATTTCTGGACACCCCGGAAGATATCTTTAAAACTTTCTCTAACTAAATAAGAAGTGAAATTCTATAATCTAATGATATTCTAAGCTATAGCTAGGTGGATGGTTTCTTGTATTAGAAGAGACTATCTCTCAGAGCTGTTAGAACAGTCATTGGTTTAAACGCAGACACGTCCTGCTGTGAAGTGGCATAGACAGAAAATGAGCTGAACAGGAAATGCAGTTGCATAGATAAAACGAGGTCACGTGATTTTTGCAGCCAATGATATCCATAGCACGCAAAGTGGTGATGTTGTACATCCTCCTCACCCCTCTCTATCCTCGGAGCTGATTGGCTGGCCGCCAAAATGACAGGAAACGCTGAAAATTGTGCAATAGTAATAGATTATCTGTAAGATTGTCACCTAAACTATCGCGTGATCGGAAATTTCCGATAAGCCTGAAAACCGTGCTGATTTCAGCTTTTGGCGATAATAATATCGCTCATCCCTAGTGATCACCTATGTCCTCCATCGGGACCCCCGTGGCACGATCGCAGGGTTCCGGTGGTTGTCATAACAAGCGGGGGTCAAACAATGACCTCCTGGTTGTGCATGATGTAGCCTGGCAGGCTGATTGTCAGTTGGATAATACTTGTGCTGCAATGTATTATACCAACAATCTAATTGAATGTAGTCCCATAATAGGACAAGTGAAAAAAAAAAAACAGTAAATAAATAAAAAGTTAAAGTGTGAAAAAAATAAAAATACAGTAAAACACATACACAGCCCTTTACCCATTGCAAACGGCAATCACCCCCAATAAAAGATCATGACCTAATACATAAATCGGTCATGTTATTTAACTCGCATGATCAGCGCTGTAAAAAAAAAACCTATTAAAAAGTTATAGAAACACAAAAGTGATACCAATTAAAATGTCAGTTTGTCCTGAAAAAACCCCAGCTCTGTTTACGGAAAAATGTAAATGTTATGGCAATAAATGCACATGCAGTTTCCCCCTCTGCCGAGATGAAGGAGAAATTTCAGGTGGCTCAGTACCTTTTGAATACTTTTTTCCATGTTCATGTGGTCTGGCACACCAGAGCAATGCAGAACTGGTTTTATTGCTGGGGTAGCACATTGTTGGCATATATATGGCATTCATGGAGTATTATGAGACTCTATATAGTGCTACACCATATGACAATCGAAAGATTCTTCCTTTTTGGATATGGTTGCAATTCTAGATATTCTTAGGGAACGGCGTCTTAGTCTAGAAAGTGACATAACGGAAGAGGAGGTGCACTTAGCGATCGCTTCAACCGCTAATAACAAAATACTCAATCCAGATGTCTTTTCTGTTGAATTCTACAAAATTCTTAAATCAGATGAAAATATTCAACGAGATATTTCTTCATTCTAGTGAGGTGGGAACCTTCTTTGACTCCAGAACAATTTTACTTTTGAAACCAGACAAGGATGCCAGTCTACTCACATCTTATAGACTCATATCCCTCTCAAACCAAGACTATAAACTACTAGCAAAAATAATTGCAAATTGACTTCAACAATTTCTGCCACCTACCACCCATCTCCCATCCCTTCCAATCGGGGTTTATAATGAACTGCCATTCCACCCAAAATGTCAGAGTGGCAACCACAGCAATATTTACATATACCCTGTTTCCCCGAAAATAAGACAGCGTCTTATATTAATTTTTGCTCCTAAAGATGTGCTACATCTTATTTTCAGGTTGTATCTTATTTTTCCACGTATAAATTATAGCCTGCTATACTGGTGTGTGTATATATATCTTATAGTTTAGAGTCACAAACCATAGGATATATGTATTTAAAGGACATTTTATGGCAGCTGCAGTGACTTTATCTCAAAGGATGGCAAGTGTAACATGCTGGGACTTGTAGAACTTGAAGTTCCAGCATGTCCCATCATCCATCCTGTGAGATGTGTGTTCTAACCCCTCCATCCCTAACTTGTATACTGTCTCCTCTCCTGGGAAGTTCAGGACCTGTGGTTACATCCCAGTCACATGACCTCCCTGCACAGGTCCTTCATCCCTCTGCTAAGACAATATGTCCCAGGGCTGTTTCTCGGGGTAGGCGGGGCTTTGGAACACCGGTGCCCGCCCACCTTTCTCTCTGCCCACCCTTAGAGATGGCCCTGCTATGTCTTATTTTCAAGGGATGCCGTATATTGGGAAGTTTGAAAAATATCTCAATATATCTTATTTTTGGGGAAACACAGTAGTAGACACTGATACCTTAATTCCAGTTAGTACAGGTTATAAAGATCCCAGTAGTACAGTAGTACAGAGATCCCCATAAACCTCATAGGATATTTCATACATAAACAATTGCCGTATCAACAATAAAACCATGCCTCTTTGTTTGCTCAATAATGTTTCTTCTTTATTGTGAGTAATTTTCTTAGCAGCATTCCAGATTATACATAACAATAGCGTAATAAATATAACCTGTATTTCTTATCTAGTATACAATGTCCATCTACACACATGAGATCATGGTATTTGTAGTATACTCTGAGCTTGAGACCTCAGTCAGAATTAATCCCCATAGATGTATAGCAACACACCTGCTACGTTTCGAAAATTACAGTAAAAAAGAAATTTTATTGAGCAATCAAAGAGGCATCATTTTTGTCATCGTTCATGCCATGGCCTCTGTCTTGGATATGCCTATGTCTCTGCTATGCCCTCAGCCCTGCACCTTTTTGCTGCCATCACGCTCCATGCCGCGGTCCTCTCGGGCATGGCTGTGTCTCTGCTGTTTCCCCAGTCCACTGCACCTGTGGTCCTGTCTTCATGTAGGAATGCGGTCTCTGCAGTGTCCCATGTTTCTGTGTACTCACCTGATCGTGTTCTTATCTGGTCTGGATTTAAAGGGAAAGCATCCTTATTACCTGTCCAATGACATACGACCTGCTGGGATATAAGGAACTGGTCAGTTTATGTATGTCCACCTGAGCTTCTGGGCGCTGCTGCTGGTTACTGCTTTTCCTGTGTTAATTCTTGAGTTATTCCTGCTGTTCCTACCGCTGCACCAGCCTTTTACTGGCTATGTACATTACTTCCTGCTGTTTCCTGTTGTTGTACCTGCCAATTACCTGTCCGGGACTCTACAACCCGCTTATGGCTAAACCCACCGGGACCTGCCATCTCTGCCTGCACCTGGTGTACTTGGCCTACACTTTGGCTGTAACTGTGAGAAGTCTACCATCTACACTCGCGGTGGCCCAGAGGATCCACATTACCCCGCATTCTGTGGTGTCAGTCCTAACTGACCCTCAGATACATGACAATTTTGTTGTTGACACGGCAATTGTTTATGTATGAACCATGGCAATATTAGCAGCTCAGGAACCTATAGAACCCGTATCCATGCTGTTAAGCCTGGATGCAGAGGAAGCCTTTGATAAGGTCTCTAGGCCATTTATGATTGCCACTTGGACATGGAGAGGATTTGGATCAATTTTTACACACTTCTTGGATCACTTACATTTAAATTTTACTGCCTCTTTATTTATTAACAGCCACCTAACACAGGCAATAGACTTTTATAGAGGGACTGAGGAAGGTTGCCGCTTATTATCAATTCTATTTAATTTGTCCATCGACCTGTTACTATACAATTTCTCTCAATCACCAGCTTTTCATGGAATTATTAAATTTAGTTGCGAACTAAAACTTACGCGGATGATCTATTGTTGATGATCTCTAGCCCTAAACAAACTTTAGCCCATATATGAGCGGAAGTACAAGAAAGCGGCAGTCTGTCTGGTTATGATATTAATTTGGACTACAGTTAAAGGGGATGTATCGCTTTTTCAGTTCGTGTGTTTCAAAGCATTTTCAATTTCTCAGCTCTATAAATCCAGGAGCGTTTCTTCCCCTTCCAGCTGGGTGTTTCTTAACTGAAGGGATGACATCATCCTCCCCTTCACTGTTCATGCTCGCTCCCTGTTACCCCCCCCCCCTTTCTGTCTCACTGTTCCTCTCCCTGCAGTCTTATTTTGTAAGAGCTGTTTAAATACCACATACCTGCATTCAGTCTAGACAGTCTTCTATGAACTCAGTCTTCTATGATCTCTTCTCCTCTCTCAGCTGGAGGTTTGTTACAGCTGAATCCAGTGTTCCTATGAACGGCACAGATCTCCCTTCTATGCAGGGGAGTTAGGCACCATGGCACAATTTTGCTGTTTTCTGATTGTAGAATCAGCTGCAGTGTGTTTCTGCTGGGTGTAATTGCTACGGCCCCTTAATCTGTGTGAGAGAAGCAGGGATCGAGAGCACATTTCTGCTGTTTTCTGATTGTAGAAGCCCTGCAGTGTTATTGTGTTTCTTCTGGCTATGTAGAGTGAAATTCCTGCTGGTCCCTTACTCTGAGTGAGAGAGACAGGAATGCTCGTTCCCGTGAATCCTACCGGGGGCCAGACAGAATATAAATTAGTAGAGCCATCAGCCAATGACAGGACAGGAGGAGGAATCCAACCGTCACTGGGGAACTGTGTTTACAGAAACAGAAGATAAGGGACACTGTGAAAACAAGACACCATTGCTAATGACATCCAATTGCAAAGTTGTTTGTTTTCACTGTCCCCTTATTCTGAAGACCATTTAATGAAATGATACAACCCCTTTAAGGCCTTCTGAAAGGGCCCTGCTAGGCCGCTCTGGACATCTGTCCACATAATTCCCTCAAATACCTAGGTATCCTACTACCCAGAATCCCCACACGTTTATATGCTGAAAAACATGACTAGATTCTGTAACGGTGCGGCGCCGATGGACGTACGCCGAAGCGCCGACCGCAGACATCCGGGTGTGGATCCTCTGTGATCACCGCAGGCGAGGTGGTAGCTGGAGGACCACGCCAGGGAGTGGAGTCTAAGGGGCCCTGGTCTTCGCCAGAGCCCGCCGCAAAGCGGGATGGACTTGGCTGCGGGACCCCCAGGTCACTACCCCTGACGTGGCTACCTGCGGTGACAGCCGGGGTGCAAGACAGGAATCCAGGCGGTGGAATACAGGAACACAGGAACATGTACAGCAGGATACAGGAGGGTTAAACGTACACATAGCACCACAGGATACGGCAGGAACTGGACGGGTAACACATCAGGTACAGACCAGGGAACACGGCAGGAACAGGAGAGCACATACAGGAACACGGCAGGATACAGGAGACACAGACACGACGGACGGACGGCCAGGAGCTCAGATGACAAAGACACTGGACCAGCATCTCAGGGGTTAAAGGCTCCAACAGCAGACCTGAGATGCTGGCAGGAGCTCAAGATGGGAAGCAGCTGGACACAGCAACAGACTGCAATGAACTGACCCAGAGCAGAGGCAGGAACTTCCTCTTATAGGCAGGGGTCAGAGGTAAAGAGGAAGTAGACAGAGACAAGTAACCTATAAAAGACAGGAAGCTGCAGCGCGCGTGCCCTAAGAGGAACAGAGCACACACAGGAACCCAGGAAGCAACAGAACAGGACAGGCAAGCACAGGAAGGCACGACACGCCGACGGCCCAAGGCAGGGAACCACGGTGTGAACCGTGACAGTACCCCCTCCCTCAAAGCCCCCTCCTCCCCCTCCAAATCACAAACATGGCGTTCCACATAGGTCAGGGGCCCGCAACTTCTACGGGGGCAACCCCAAAACCAAGGTACGGGCTGAATATAGCCAGTATAGGGAAAAACCTAGATAAGGAAGTGCACGGGAGGAAACAAACGGGGCACTAGCCAAAATGGGGGGGAACCCAGGGCGGGACCATGAGCTAGGCAACAGACGGACGCTCAGGGCGGGACCATGAGCTAGGCAACAGACGGACGCTCAGGGCGGGACCATGAGCTAGGCAACAGACGGACGCTCAGGGCGGGACCATGAGCTAGGCAACAGACGGACGCTCAGGGCGGGACCATGAGCTAGGCAACAGACGACGCTCAGGGCGGACCATGAGCTAGGCAACAGACGGGACGCTCAGGGCGGGACCATGAGCTAGGAAACCCACGGACGCTCAGGGCGGGACCATGAGCTAGGCAACGACGGACGCACAGGGCGGGACCATGAGCTAGGCCAAACAGGTGCTCTGGGCTGGACCATGAGCTAGGCCAAACGGGTGCTCTGGGCTGGACCATGAGCTAGGCCACACGGGTGCTCTGGGCTGGTCCATGAGCTAGGCCAAACGGGTGCTCTGGGCTGGACCATGAGCTAGGCCAAACGGGTGCTCTGGGCTGGACCATGAGCTAGGCCAAACGGGTGCTCTGGGCTGGACCATGAGCTAGGCCAAACGGGTGCTCTGGGCTGGACCATGAGCTAGGGCCAAAGGATGCTCTGGGCGGACCATGAGCTAGGCCAAAGGGTGCTCTGCTGGGCTGGACCATGAGCTAGGCCAAAGGGCTGGCTCTGGGCTGGACCATGAGCTAGGCCAACGGGCGCTCTGGGCGTACCATGAGCTAGGCCAAACGGGCGCTCTGGGGCATACCATGAGCTAGGCCAAACGGGCGCTCTGGGCGTACCATGAGCCAGCGGACAGGGATACCGACACTCTGGGCGTACCATGAGCCAGCGGACAGGGATACCGACACTCTGGGCGTACCATTTGCCAGCGGACAGGGATACTGACACTCTGGGCGTACCATGAGCCAGCGGACAGGGATACTGAAACTCTGGCGTACCAGAGCAGCGGACAGGGCTACTTCCACTCTGGTCGTACCATGAGCCAGCGGACAGGGATACTGACACTCTGGGCGTACCATGAGCCAGCGGACAGGGATACTGACACTCTGGGCGTACCATGAGCCAGCGGACAGGGATACTGACACTCTGGGCGTACCATGAGCCAGCGGACAGGGATACTGACACTCTGGGCGAACCATGAGCCAGCGGACAGACAGACAGACACTCTGGGCGGACCATGAGCCAGGCAACGGGTGCAGACGCTCTAGACGAGGGCAGGGTCACCCCGGCGGGATCCATGGTCAGTTCATACTGTAACGTTGCGGCGCCGACAGACGTACACCGAAGCGCCCGACCGCAGACATCCGGGGTGTGGATCCTCTGTGATCACCGCAGGCGAGGTGGTAGCTGGAGGACCACGCCAGGGAGTGGAGTCTAAGGGGCCCCTGGTCTTCGCCAGAGCCCACCGCAAAGCGGGATGGACTTGGCTGCGGGACCCCCAGGTCACTACCCCTGACGTGGCTACCTGCGGTGACAGCCGGGGTGCAAGACAGGAATCCAGGCGGTGGAATACAGGAACACAGGAACATGTACAGCAGGATACAGGAGGGTTAAACGTACACATAGCACCACAGGATACGGCAGGAACTGGACGGGTAACACATCAGGTACAGACCAGGGAACACGGCAGGAACAGGAGAGCACATACAGGAACACGGCAGGATACAGGAGACACAGACACGACGGGTTATCGGACGGCCAGGAGCTCAGATGACAAAGACACTGGACCAGCATCTCAGGGGTTAAAGGCTCCAACAGCAGACCTGAGATGCTGGCAGGAGCTCAAGATGGGAAGCAGCTGGACACAGCAACAGACTGCAATGAACTGACCCAGAGCAGAGGCAGGAACTTCCTCTTATAGTCAGGGGTCAGAGGTAAAGAGGAAGTAGACAGAGACAAGTAACCTATAAAAGACAGGAAGCCGCAGCGCGCGCCCCCTAAGAGGAACAGAGCACACCCAGAAACCCAGGAAGCAACAGAACAGGACAGGCAAGCACAGGAAGGCACGACACGCAGACGGCCCAAGGCAGGGAACCGCGGCGTGAACCGTGACAGATTCATTGCCTTCTTGACACAAACCTTGAAGACATGGGTCCACATATCACTTACTTTCATAGGGAGGGCTATCCTCCTCAAGATGGTTAAATTCCCAAGATTACTATACCTTTTTCATAGGTTACCTATATATTTTTAGACCTAGAAAAGAAAAACTAAACAATGCACTGTTCCAAACATTTGTCCTTCAACAACCCAAAGTGAACGAAGGTCTTGGGCTTTCGAATATCCGATATTATAATTTGGTGGCACTGCGGCAACAGACTGGGCGCAAGATACAGAGGTGTTTACTAATGGCTCCCTTGACTGACTATTCCTGCCAGACACACCTCTCTTAGATTTTTACATATGCCATATGAACAGATCTCTAAGGATATGCGAACTAATGTTCTATTAATGCCAATCTGGCATGCTTGGAAAAAAATATGGCAAATCAAACACCTATCTCAAACCACTCTCTACACCTCTCACTTGCCTATAATCCAAGCCTGCAAGATGGCAACCCTCATAGCATTTTTAAGAGACTGTACCTACAAGGCATACGGTCACTCAGTCAATAGGTAAACCCTTTAATGCATAAGCCTTACTTGTTTAAAGAGATCCAGGAACTCTTTCCTAATATCATAATACCCTTTTTTAATTATCTATAGGTGACTAGTTACATCATGAAATTCTTAAAACATTTAACAGACGCAGATTGGGACTCTAGCTTTCAACGGGTTCTGATAAAACCCCCTACAAGACACTCTCATTTATCCACTATATATGTTTATTCACGGAAATACTGACTATGAAACCATTACCCTACAAATAACCAAGTGGGAACAACTAAATACCCTACTGACCCCAAAGGTCATATTAACTGTCCTGGCAGACTCCTACAGATTTCTTCCTTCAGCTCAATATGTGGAAAATCATCTACAAATTTCTCATAATGCTTACCTGACACCTGTGAAGGGATTTGAAATGGGCATTTACGCCTCAAGTGCTTGCTTCACATGTGGCTCCCCAGAAGCAGATCTACATCATTGCCTCTGGGCTTGTCCCGAGATCCAACAATATTGGAGGAATATAGCTAACTTCATACAAAGTTACTTGGGGAGCTCCTTTGCCCCATGAACCTGTTGGGTGATTTTTGGTTATGTGGATAGAAAGACCTTTGACTTCACCTCTAGGGAACTACACCAGCTACATGTCCCAGCAGCAGCAACTATGGCTCCAACCATCCTGCCCAGCTATTAAAGGGAACCTGTCACATAGGTTATGCCCTCCTTGCTGAGGACAGCGCAAGCTAGTTTCAAACCTGCTGTTTCCAGCGTTGTGTCCCTTATTCTGTAAGATGCTGTAGTTTTAGAGCATTTACCTCTCAAGTCTTATTCATGAGCAGGTGTTAGTCCCACCCACCAAAGGCTAGCCCCGCCCACTTACAGTTATTCACATGTTTCTTCCTATTCAAAGTAACAGGTTTATCAGTTGAGGTGGGCGGGGCTAGCCTCAGATGGGCGGGGTTTGAAAAAAAAAACTGCCTCTTTAAATGACTCTTTGAATGACTCTTCAGGCTGAAAACTGCAGATTTGAGCATTAAATACACAAAAACTACAGCATCTTACAGAATAAGGGACACAGCACTGGAAACCGCAGTTCTGACACCACCTTGTTCTGCCCTCAGCAAGAGGGGCATAAACTATGCGACAGGTTCTCTTTAAATTGTCTTTAGAAAAATGCTTGTTTCTATTAAAAATGGATTGGGTAGTAGCCACCCAGCACAAGGTAAAGATTTTAATTCTTGGGGAAAACAATTAACACCTTACAGAAGTGAGGCAAAAGTTAGAGCGGAGGGACTCAATCAGTTTACATTCCCATGCTGGTCACCTCAATGACCCTATTATTAATAGCATACTGCTAGAGAGTTTGTTACCAATACTATACCCTTAGCTTTAAAGCTTAACTGTGGCCGTTGGGACACAGTCTTGTAAAATCCTGACTGTTAATTGAAGACTCTATTTATGTACTTCCATTGGCCTCTAAATGTGCTACCTTATAACGAATTACACTCTTCTCCTCTCGTAGAGACCCGTGGTGTTTGCGTTCTCCACAGATATAAAAATCTATTCAGCCATTAGTGATGGGAGGACGGTGGTGCCATGTGGAAGTGATATAGGACTCAGGGAGCAGTTGACAGGTTGACTGATATGAAGATTTTAAAATAGAAATATTTTTTTTGAATTTACATTCATTTGTACCTGTAGATCTAGTTTTCCATCTAGTTTAATAATAAAAATAAAATAAAAAAAAACAAGAAAACTCCAGCTACCATTGATCTGGTCATGTACTGTAGATTCTGCCTTGCTGTCTTAGGCTATGTTCATACGGTGTATTTGCAGGGCGTAATTATGCCCCGCAATTACGCCGTGTGACCGGGGGCAGGAGCGGGGGACTGAGCAGGGGGCCGGCACTTCGCCGGCCCATAGACTTGAATTGCTAGCGGCGCGTATTTGCGGCTAGTAATTTACATGTCAATTATCTCCCTGCCCGGCGAGGAGACGTAAGCCATAGTTCTCTATGAGAATTGTGACGTACCGTAATGACCGGGCCGTTTTCGGCCCGTAATTGGCGCACTTCGGCGCGTTATTAAGGACCGAAATACGGGCCATTTTAAGCCGTGTGAACATGGCCTTATGATTAGGGATGAGCAATTATAATCGACAAAGTTGAAATCGGCACGATTTTTAGGTTGGTCGGAAATTTCCGATCACGCAATATTTTAGGTGACAATCTGCAGATAATCTATTACTATCGCGCCATTTTCGGCACTTCCTGTCATTTTAGCGGCCAGCAAATCAGCTTAGAGCATAGAGCAAGGTGAGCTGGTTGTGTGACGTCATGACTGTGATGTGTATGGTTGTCATTGGCTGGAAAAATCACATGACCTCATTTTGCATAGAACAGTGTTTCCTGTTCAGTATCAGTATTTCAGTATCTCTCACTAGAGCAAGATGTGTGCTACATCTCTCTCAATACAGCTCAGCTCAGAGACACAGTTCTTCTTTTTATTCCTACAGACAACTATGCTGTTAGCTGTGAACATTAGAATATAGGTAGATTAGAGAATTTCAGTTCTTAGTTAGTTAGACAGAGACTTTTAAAGAAGCATCTAGTGCTGTACAGCCGCAGGGGGTGGGGGACAGACACACAGACAGACAGGCTGGCTTTGGAAAGGAGGGTGTATATTGTGCAGCCCAGACCTTGCTTTGAACCTGCATTGAGATGGCATTTTTTTACCACTTTTTGGCCAGCACACCTCGCACCTCAGGTGAAATTGTACCTTTTATTTTGTGCATCCCATTTTTTTTTCAAAGAGCCACCTTGTACTTAAATAAGATGCAGACATTTTCTAGTAACTGCTGGTGTATTAAATTGGTGCAAAAACCACCTTTTCTTATCCGTATAATTGTTAAATAGCTGTATTTCACTTTGGCGCAGCCCGGTTTTGTTCAAAGAGCCACCTTGTATTTAAATTAGGATACAGACATTTTCTAGTAACTGTTGGTGTATTTCATTGGTGCAAAAACCACCTTTTCTTATCCGTATAACTTTTAAATAGCTGTATTTCACTTTAGTGCAGACCAGTTTTGTTCAAAGAGCTACCTTGTTCTTAAATTAGGATACAGAAATTTTCTAGTAACTGTTCTCGTGTTTCATTGCTTCAAAAAACGCAATTTCTCATCCATGTAACTTTTGAATAGTTTTATTGTGCTCGGTGAATCTCAGTTTGGCGCAGAGAGCGAACTTGTATGGTAGTTTGTTGAAAACTATCAATTCCTAGTCCTACTGGGCAGTTGTAAATCCCTGGGACTGAAGGAAGAACACTGTTTATTTTGTTTTATGGTTCTTCCACCAGACCGCATTTCACAGGTATTTGCTAGAAACAATTCTGTTTCTAATCCTAGTTGGCTGTAGAAATTAGAGGATTTAGAATAGCTGTGATTTGCCATCTTTCAATAAGAGACTGTCGAAAACTCTTTCATACCTTTTTAAATTTTTATCTTTCTGAACATGGAGCGAAATGCAGGTGGTAAGCGAGCAAAGAGGAGTGTAGGACATGGAGGTAGAGGTACGAGAGAAGGTGCTCCTTCCAGTGCCGGCGACAACAAGCAAGCCAGCGGATCGTCGGTTGCAGGACCGTCAGGCCTGTCATCGCTGGGTCGGTGCCCTGTGAATCTCAGTAACGAACAGCGTCGCCAATCTGTTCTTCAGTGGTTAATGCAACCTGCATCCAGCAGTTTTACCTCCTCATCCTCCCAGTCACGGCCACAAATGTCAATGTCCAATTAAACTAAAATGGTGGTTCAAAGACTCCTTCTTCTGGCACTTTTTAATCTGTGGGTCAAGCGGGTTTGTGGGTCATTCTGCTGTCCAGGACAGGTATAGTCAATGTCCAGTTCAACTAAAATGGTGGTTGAAAGACTCCTTTTTCTGGCACTTTTTAATCTGTGGGTCAGACAGGTTTAATGGTCATACTGCGGTCCAGGACAGGTATAGTCAATGTCCAGTTCAACTAAAATGGTGGTTCAAAGACTCCTTTTTCCGGCACTTTTTAATCTGTGGGTCATACAGGTTTGAGGGTCATGCTGCGGTACAGGACATGTATAGTCAATGTCCAGTTCAACTAAAATGGTGGTTGAAAGACTCCTTTTTCTGGCACTTTTTAATCTGTGGGTCAGACAGGTTTAATGGTCATACTGCGGTACAGGACAGATATAGTTAATGTCCAGTTCAACTAAAATGGTGGTTTAAAGACTCCTTTTCCTGACACTTTTTAATCTGTGGGTCATACAGGTTTGAGGGTCATGCTGCGGTACAGGACATGTATAGTCAATGTCCAGTTCAACTAAAATGGTGGTTCAAAGACTCCTTTTTCCGGCACTTTTTAATCTGTGGGTCATGCAGGTTTGAGGGTCATGCTGCGGTACAGGACATTATAGTCAATGTCCAGTTCAACTAAAATGGGTTCGAATAATACTGCCTTCTGGCACTTTTTATTTTGTGGGTCATGCAGGTTTAAGGGTCATGCTGTGGTACAAGACAGGGATAGTGAATAGTCTGTGACTTTTTTTCTGTGACTCTTGTTGCCTAATTGTGTCACCTAAGATGTAGCACGTATCCAGTTTACTGTTGTGGATGTTAATTCCAGCTTCTCCAGCCCTGCTTGGGTGTAAGAATGAAGGTGTTGTTCCTCTCCCATAGACTTTAATGGTTATCGCCGATAATCTGTTATCGACTATCGGAAATCATCATGATAATTGCCGATATCGACTATAGAATTGATAACGAAAGTTGACACAATCGCTCATCACTACTTATGATCTATGTTTAAGAATGGATTGCAATGTATGTTAAAAACAAAATTATGGCAATTGAAAGAGAGTGAAGCATAAACATTGTTTTACACAATAAAATCATCTTTTTTTTAAACTGCTAAACATGGTTTTAACATAAAACAAATATTAAATGTGTAATTTTATCGCCCAGCTGATTAAAACTAATGTATCACATATACTACACAGTGAGAGCTGTAAAAAATAAAAAAAACACTACCAGGATTGCTGTATTTTCTTTATCCTGTCACCCAAAAAAAGATTAAAATACAATCAAAAAGTCCTGTTTCCCAAAAATGGTACCAATGAAAATGTCAACTCACACCACAAAATACAAGCCCCATTCACAGCTACGTACACAGAAAGATAAAACAGTTATGGCTCTCACACTATGGCAATGCAAAACGTGTTTCTTTCCAAATAAAGGTGTTTTTATTGTGTAAAAACAGTAAAACATAAATATATATATAAATTTGTTATCGCATCAACCGGTTGAGTAAAGTTAACATGTCATTTATACTGCACTGTGACTGCTATTAAAATAATAAAAAGCACTACCAAGATTGCTTTATTTTGTTTGCTATGCCTCCCAAAACCTTGATACAAAGAGACCAAAGTGTCATATGAACCCCAAATTGGTGCCAATGAAGACGTCAGCTCATTCTGCAAAAACAAGCCTTTAATCAGCTATGTATAAAGAGAAACAAAAAAGTTATGGCTGTCAGGATATGATGACATAAAAACGCTATTTTTTTACAAAAGCATTTCTATTTTGTAGTAGTAGTAAAACATTCATACTGTGTGGTGAACGCTGTAGAAATGAACCTGATAAACAATGGTGGAACTGCTGATTTTTTTTTTTTCATTTTCAAGACCAAATCCTAAAAATCTTGTGAAACACCTGTAGGTCAAAATGATCAATACACCCCTAAATGAGATCCCCTAGGAGTGAATTAAAAATGGGGTGATTTCATGAAGTTTCACGTGTTCTGGTACTTTGGGGGTTTTGCAAATGTGACATGGCACGTACCAAAATCTGCTTCCCAAAAAAGTAAAATACCTTCCCCCCCTTTATTCCCTGCCAACCCAAACACAGTTTACCCCACAATGGGGTATTCCCCGCCCTTGGGAAGAAAAAGAAAAAAATTTGGGATGATTTTTTTTTTTTTTTTTTTAGGTTTCCCTTTGGAAAAAAGAAACTTTTTCGCTAAAACTCATGTTATTGGGACAAAATATTTTTTTAATTTTCACAGCCTAACACTAAAAAAACTTGTTACATGGGGGCGTAACCCTACCCCCCTGAAAATTTTTCTGAGAGGTTTTTTTCAAATAGGTCTTTTGGGGTTTTATTAAATTCAGTGTCAGCAAACCTATAACGGTGCCTAAAAAATATCTTTTCTTTTAAAAATAACCCAAAACCCGTAGTGCCCCCAATTCTGGGCTTGGGGTTTGAGTAATAATAGCGCACAAGGGCCACATACGGGATATTTCTAAAAATGGCAGAATCAGAGGAATCAATATTGATTTGCGTTTCTTTGTTCATAATTACTGTGCTTCGGTAAAAAATTAATTAAATTGGATATTAAAAATTTTAAAAAATTTCACCCCCACTTTTTTTTTTTTTTTTAATTTCTGTAAAACACTAAAGGTTTTAAAAATTTTTCTAAATGTTGTTTTAAATACCTATGGTGCAGTTGCTTAGACGATTAAAAATGATGCCAAACATAAAGTAATTATGGAAATGTTAATTTTTTACTTTTTTTGTTTGTTTTACTACCTTTTAAAAAATACCCAATCAGAAAAAATTTCCCCTTTAAAATATAACTTTTAAAATCAAACCTAAAATACTATTTCAAAAAAAAATGAAAAACACCTCTAAGGCCTCGCAACAGGGCTTATTTTGCCGCGGTTGGGGGCCCTCGCGCGCCGGATTTTCCCGGGGTACGGGGCCCCAACCCCGGAGCAATTACGTAATCCACTCTCCATAGAGACTGGGAAACCGTCGTTCCCCCCCCCCGGCGAATCCGCCCGGGGGGAGAAAGTGACGCCATTATTTACGCGCACGGCCGTAAAATGCTTTTTTCATGGGGCCCCGGGAGGGCCCCCCCCGCTCTGGCCCCGCCCCCGCCCCCTTTTTCACGGGGGATTTGTGAGCTCAATACGGGTCCAAATCCCGGGAATAAGCCGGTTTAACACGCCTAAGAGTGAATAAATAATATGGGGAAAAAACAAAGGTATGTTCAATCAAAAAGGGCTTAAACCAACAAGTCCCTACCAAAATACCTTTTACTACCTATACAAAAAACCCCCCCCCAAAGGGCGCCCGCAATGGGGGGGTACAAAATTTTCCCTAACAAAAAACCCCAAGTCTAAACAATGGGGGACTTTGGGCATTTTTCCCCCCCTTCAAATTGGTAAAAAGGTAAAAGACAAAGAATAGGTATGTGAATAGGGCCACGGTTAGAAAAAAAGTAATGTCCAAAATATTCATAAAGAATTAAGTGTGTCAATAGCCGATCACTGCCAAAAAGGATAAATGACTATAACACCTCATCCAGCATATAAATCCCCCATAGGTCAGCACATGAACCCCCCAGACGCAACGTTTCATCCCAACTCGGGGACTTATCAATGGGGTTAAAACAAAAAAAATGCCAAACCACTGTTCCCATATTTCGAGTAAAAATGGATGAGTAATAATACCTGATAAAGGGGATAAAAATCTTACATTAGGCGGGTGCCTGAAAGTAAAGGACATATGGGGATTGATATAAACAAATATAACCCCTTTTGCAAGAGCAAACTGTATATAGGAATAAAATATAAGGGATGCCAAACTACATACCTGACCACATATCACAGTAGGTGCTCCCCGGTGGTTTTTATTTTTTTTGGTATAAGGAAATCACGTCCACAGGTTTAAGAGCCCCCCCCACCTATTTATAGGGGGGGTACCCCCAACAAGGGCTGTATTACCCCCCCCCTTTTCATAGTTCCAAAAAACCCTTTTGCGCCATACCACCCCTGGATTCAAAGGACCCCATTCAAATCCTCACACATGGTGTACTTGGCGTCGAAAAAGTTACAGCGTGCGGGGAAAAATAAAAAATGGCCGCCGGTGATATCGTCCGAAACCCCCCTGAGCGGACACTAAAGAGGGCGCCGAAAAAACTACGGAGCGCGCGCAAAAACCCAAATTGCAGCAGGAAACCAAAGGGACATGGAATTCACCGCCGTGTGCAGCACCATATGCAACACACTAAGCCCCATCTGGTCGGCAAAATTAGGCCCTGCACAACCCACTAGCGCCAAGGGGATCGGCATTTACCCTCTGTTATATAACAGAGGTGGCGCAGATGATTGCGTAAAATTGCAAATGAGCCTGTTTTAAGTGTAAATTAGGTCTCAGATAAAACATTATGCCGAAAAAAGAGTTTAAATATATCAAATATATATTAGTTTCAATTTTAAACAAAGAATCAGATGATAAGTATGGACAAAAACGCTTTGTGGGGAAAGGGAACATGGTTATCCAATCGAAAGAGTAATGGCGAAATGGCAAATACCAGGAGAAATACCTATGCTTATGGGCAAATGTAATACCAAAGAAAAATAGATTCCAGAATAGAAGCAAAGGTTACCAGTCAAAATTTTTAAAAGAAAACAAGTGCCAGTAACAGCCCTTTTTATAAAACAGAAAACGAGGGGGGATTCTTAAGCCCCGTGGATACACGCAGTCCAATCTGAAATCCATTGGGTCCCCCTTTGGAGAATCAGCCTACCCCAAATCCCCCCCCCCAAAAGGGGGTTTAACGAGTCAATTTCCCTTTAAAACTTGACACACCTCCTTCCTTTTTGTTTCCCCCCAAAATAATCTGGCAATGGGTTGGTCCTGTGTTTTTTAACATCCCCTCAGTTCCCCATCCTTCGCCTAAACTCTCCTTGGTCTTCCCCCACAGCTCAGGGGCAGGCGAGGGGAGCCTAGTGCTCCCTTGCCAATGTGTTCCTGGGCGGGTGGGAGGTACAACTTCTTTGGTGAGATAGGGATAGATGGTCTGAAAAAATCCTTTTATGGACCCTTTTATCGCGAATTTTCATTTTGGGAGGGGGAGTGGTTTATCCTTTAAATTTTTTCAGATTCCCTTTTAAACCAAAATGACTTTGGTCAAAAGTTTCCCTTTTTGGGGGAATGGTTCACCTTCCATTCCTATTTTGTGAGCATCTCTAAAAATGGGATTTCTCTTAAATATAAAGTATTGGAAAACCAGTCCAAAATAGTCCCTTTCAGATGGGATAGCTGCCACCCGAGACCTTGGTGAGAGGTATTCCGGGGGCTTCCCTTCGGTTAAAGAGAAATTGTTCTGACATAACCAATTTAGACAGCAAGCTAGGGATCTAAAAAAAAATTCTGTAATGGGCTACCAGAAGGGCCCCCAAAAAAAAGCTTTTCGAAAGCCCTGAAAGGGATAGGGTTAACCCACTGGTCCCCAAAAAACAAAAGAGTCCCTCAGCATCAAAAGGAATGTTTTTCGAAACATTTTGGGTTAGCTTAATGTATATCGTTTTTTGGGAATTCTAAAAAAACGGAAGTCCTCTTTCAGGATGAAGATTAAGAGCTATTTTACCCGCTTCTCCCAATTACATATGAAAAGGGGCGTAGATTGGGAAACGTCTGGGGAAAAGTATTTTTGGCACCCCCTCAAGGGGAAATTGCTTGTAGACGCCGGATGGCTGTTTCAGATGTGGGAAAAAGAAATTTTGTTTTTTGTTGTAAATTGTAAACAATTCGGAGTAGTAAGAGCCCGGATTAAAATATTAGAGGATTTTTTAAACGTCTTTCTGTTGGAGTCATTATTTGGCCACCGTCCCCTTGGGGTAAATTGTGGGGGAAGACCAAGCGAGGTTTAGGGAAGGATAGGGGGAACATGCGGCGATGTTTTTAAAACACAGGGACCACCCATTGCCCGACATATTTTTGGACAAACTGAAGGGGGAATAGAGGTGTCAAGTTTTGAGGATTGACATTTAAAACCCCTTTTGGGGGGGGGGGGATAGGTGATTCTCCAAAAGGGGGGACCCAAAGATTTACAGTTTGGATGCGGTATCCAGGGACTAATGAATCCCTCCGTTTCATGTTTTTTTATAAAGAGGGCTGTTACGACACTTGTTTTTTAAAAAATGCTGGTAACCTCTTGCTTCTATTTTTGGGAAACTATTTTTTTTTTTTATTATCATTCTTCCCATGCAAGAGTTTTTCCCTTGGTATTTGGCCTGTACGCCCTTTTCTTTATGATTGGGGTAACCTGTTCCCGCCTCAAAAGCGTTTGGTCCATACTTATCATCTGGTTCTAAATTTTTTTAAATTAAACTAATATACTATTTGAAAATGTAAACTCTTTATATCTGGCATAATGTGTTTTTGTGGCCCTTAAAACAAAAATTTAAGGCAGCTCATTTTGCGATTTTTTTGCAATCTATCTGCGCCACCTCTGTTCTATAACAGGGATAAAGCCGATATCCTTTTTCCTAGTGGTTGGTGCAGGGGCCCAAAGTGTGCCCACTCGGTTGGGGGAGTGTTATTGCTTGGTTGTCTGCAACGGCAGGTGAAATTTCCTGTCCCGGTTACCCGCTGCTACTATTTGTGTGTCGCGTCGTCCGTAGTTTGTTCGCGCCCCTTTGAGTGTCGCGATGGCGGTTGCGGCCGATATCACCGGCGGCCATTTTTTTTTTCCGCGCTTTCGCTGTAGATTTTTCGGGCGCCGGTACCTAGGGGTGAGGGGTTTGAATGGCGGTCCGTTTTAATCCCGGGCTGGTTAGGACGCATAGGTTTAGTGGAACTATGTATTGGGGGGGTAATACAGCCCTTGTTTGGGGTATCCCCATAAATTTTTTGGGGAGGGTTTTATCCCCTTGGGGGGCAGTGAATACCTTATTTCCCAAAAGGGTACCCCCGGGAGCACATAGCTGTGATATGCTGGTCGGTATGTGTTTGGCATCCATTTTAAATTTTCCATTCACTATTACAGTTTGCCCCTACAAATGGAGGGGTTTTGATTTGTTTATACAAATCCCCATTGCCTTTTCTTTCAGGCACCCAGCCTAATGTGAAGTTATGATCCCCTCATCAGGTATTAGTACTCAGTCCCTGTTTTACATTGAAATTTGGTAATGTGGTTTGGCATTTTTTTTTGTCTTTAACCCCATTGATAAGTCCTGAGTTGGGTGAAACTTGGGGTGGGATTCATGTGTGACCCATGGGGTTCATATGCTGGTGAGGTGTTTTTAAAATACATTTATCCTCTTTGGCGTGACGGCTATTGACTTATATAATATCTTTATTAGATATATTTGTGACATTACATTTTTATTTAAAACCGTGGACCTATTCCAAACTATTTTCTTTCTATTTCCTTAAAGGTGAGGAAAATGACCAAAATCCTCCCTTGTTTAGTTAGGGATTTTTGTTAGGGAAAATTTGTACCCACCCTTTCAGGGTTTCCCTTATTTGGGGCGGGTTTTCTGTATTAGGGATAAAAGGGATTTTGGTTGGGACTTGTTTGGTTTAAGCTCCCTTTTATTGATATACTCTTTGATATTGTCCCTATTATTTATTACTCTTTGGGTGTTTTTTTTGTGATTTTTGAAATGTATTTTAGAGTAATTTTTAAAAAGTTAATTTTAAAGGAATTGTTCTGATTGGGTATTTTTTTTACTTTATTCCTTTTTCATCCTTGGGAGGTTTTGATCTATATACCCGTGTACACACAGAAATTTTTAAACTTTGAAAATGGCAAATTTTTCTAACCTTTCACAACAATTTTTCACAAATAAACAAAGATTTTATCGACCAAAATTATTTGCTAACTTAAAGCACAATGTGTCACAAGAAGATAATCTCAAAATCACATGAACAGATGAAGGCTTTAAACAGTTATTCCCAAATAAAGTGATGCATGTCAAATTTGAACAAAAGGTCTTGTTCCTTAAGTTCAAAACAGTCTTGGTCTGTATGGGGTTAATCTCCTTTGTTTGATAGTGATAACAGACTCTGTTCTCAAGCTACCAGCTGTCCGATTGCTTCCAGATGAGACAAAGAGAGTAATGGAGAGCAGGATGGTAAGCAGTGAAACCTGTGCACACTAAGAGCAGATAAAATCTCTCTTATCTACAGAGTAGGGCAATATCAAAAGACCAATGTTTTGGTAAAAGTCTTGATTTAACATTCCCTACATGTTGAAAGTTAAGCAGTACAGCAGCTTCTTGGACATAAGAGCCTGTGACCAGGAGCAGACCTATTGACTTCTATAGAAGAGTTTTCTAGACATACTTTGTCTAGGGAAGAAATCATTTTTTCAGGGAGGAGAAAAGAGCGAGCTGTGTTCATCTCCTATTGTGAATGATGGATCCTGTGTTTTCTATGCACATTAGTGTCACTTTTCAGTGCGAACCTCACTGTGCTAGCAATAAGGAGAATGTTTCAAAGTTTTCTTTACAGAACAGAAAGTGTCAGAATAATATTAGGCCTAATAGCCAAAGCGAGACCTACAGGACTTCAGGATTAAAAGAAAAAAAAGAAAAAAGAAATTTTTTTTAATATATATATATATAATATATTATATATATACTATATATAGTATATATTAGATATATTATATAATATATATAATTAATATACAACATACATACACAGCATATATAATATATATATAATATACATTAGTGATATTAAAAATTAAAACAAAATAAATCTTAAAAAATTTGTAAGCCAAAAATGAAGCATTTTTTTGTGACTTATTCCCTTTAAAAGAAGCAGTAGAATAACTTAAGTTGCTGGACTCGGGGTGGCATTGCTTGACTATCATGGTGTAAGGACATGTTAGTGCCGAGCTCCCATAGTATCCCATTTTTATCCTATTTTATCTGACCTGTTCTGCTCTACTACTTTGCTCTACTATCCACAAAGCTGCTGGTTGGAGAACCTAGTCAGCTGATAAATAGACTTTTGGCAGCTGGCGAAGTGGTTTGAGTGAAGGGCAGTGTCGTGGCCTAACACAGCCTAGTGTGGCCTAGCCAGCCTGAGGGCCCGACTCTCCCATTGCTGGAGCAGAGACAGCGAGTCACTCAGAGCTCATACATTAAATGGGTTTTATCGTTTGAACTGTTCATACATTTGAGCTGTTTCTATCAGATTCAATTTCAAATCCAGGGGCGAGTCTCTCCTGCCAGGAGGTGTGTCTCCCCTCACTGAAGAACTGTGACATCATCATTCTGTGTGAAGCAGGACAAGGGGAAGGATGTCTGGAGAGGATAGCTCTGCAGCCTCCTGCATACTTATGTCTGGAGAGCCTTCAACTTCAGGCTCCACAAGCTCCTTGCTGGGCTATAACCAATTATACACACAGCCTTAACTGATGAAACACATGTGAGGAATGCACACTGCCCTCCCCACCTTTTCCCCCTCTGATATCAGGCAGTAGACTGTATAAGACTGTGTTATATGGCGGGAGAACAGGATATAAGACTGTGTTATATGAGGGGAGAGTGAATCTAGAGGGGAGGGGAGAGTTAAACAGTCAGTAATTGCCCAGATCGCTCACCTTAGAGCTGGGAGTATAGAGCCAGCAGCCCTCTCAGATACTTGGTTTCACTTTTGGTTTCTTACAGCTCAGATGGGGGTAAACAGAGTGTGCAGGCAGCTAATCAGCGTATGGGGCATGTAAGGAACGTTTACCATCAGGGGGCATGTCCCAACAGGCTGAATGAAATGTCAGCCAGCCAATCACAGAAAAGGGTGTGTGTCCCGTCCAGCTGCTGCAGAAATAGCTGTAGTTGCACAGGAAAGCTCATATCTAGTATACTAAGTAACTTAGGTAATGCAAACTAATTACAAAAGTACTTATTTTTACTGTCCCCATAAACTGAGATATGATCTTTGGAGCGAGAAAACCCCGTTAACTTCCCTTACATACTTGCTATATTTTGATCTGTCCGAACTGTCTTTGGTGACTGGAGCTGGGCACAATTTGCAGCGAAGCCTCCTGAAGATGCTGGTGGCAGTTGCAGCCGACATGAAACTGTGGGCGGTTGACTCCAGCGTCTGTATTCTATTGTGCAGAGTCAAAAGGGCTCCTTTCTCCTCAACTGGAACCCTAGAGGCTTCAGTTAGAGGTCAACTCTTTGGCGCTGCCTTGAGTGTCGTGGCCAATGAAGCCGACCGTGGCTTTACGCAGCCTGTGGCAGGCTCTTCCGTTTCAAGCACAGAGAAAACATGCTTCTTGGGGAAGATTGCCCACAGTGCCTTTGGACCCCAAAACCGGCCTCTTATATCACGGCCCAAAATTTCCGTGGAGGCTGCAGCAACCTCAACATACAGGTTGGGTTTGGGGGCAGCTTTCAAATGTTTTCAGTGTTGGGACCCCGTAACCAGTCGGTCCCCTGAGGTTCTACGGAGGGGACCCCTGGATTCTGCATTACCGGTTGTGGAAGGTACGTCTGGCCCCTTTTCCCCTCAAGTACCTTCCCTCCCCTGTCCCAAAAGCGTTGCCATTGTAGCACATTTACACATTTGTCACAGAGATTGGACTGCAATGGTCAATTCTGCGATCAAGAGACACTGCCTGGATTGTCTTTACATAGAAATTTGAGTCACTGGGCCAAAGTTGGATCCCTGCTGGGGTCTTACTAAATAGAATGTTACTAAATGTTACTTAACTCTCAAGTTTAGATGCACTAATGCAAATTTTTGTGCCCATTCTGCTGAAAACCCCTCCCTTGTTTTAAGCCTGTTTTAAACCCCGTCACTATGTCTAACAATTGGTCTTCTCTAGTGTCCTTATGTTGCTGGCTCTACTACTTACTCATCATAGAGGATCCTGACTACCTACTGCTGTGTCCATCTTTATTGACATATTAAGACTCTGTTGTGTAATTGAGCGTGCCACATTCCGACATCCGGACTGCAGCCCCGTCCAACCACTCCCGGCATGTTTTTATGCCCCGGGGTTTGGGGCCCCTGGCCCGGAACACCTGCTCCCGACCTGCTGTGCTCATACTCACCTGGCCCCTGTTCTGCTTCCTCCTCGACTTATGCGCTTCTCTGCTTCCTCCTCCTATGAGACACACTTTTCTCTGTCGGCCACTAGGGGGCCCCCAAAGGTCTCCCCGGATTTTTAAAAGGGGCCCCTTTTTCAGAGTAATTTCCTTACCCAAAGCTCTTTTAGCAGAGGAAAAAATGTTGGTGCAAACCCTACTGAAATTGTTTTGCATTTCTACGAATCCTAATTTTTTACAATGGTCTGCTGTCCCTGCCCACATCTAGCCTGTCCGATCTCCGCCTGCTACGTGCTGTTCCTGCCTGTGCCTGTCCATCCAATCTGCAGCTCCACATTCCGTCCCATTCCAGTTTTACACACCTCCTGCTCGGGTTTACCCCTAGGGCCCTGTTTTGGAGGTAGCAACCTGAGGGGATAACTGCACAAACCCCCTTTTGACCCCGCGGGGGGCTCCCGGGGAAGAAAAAGGAAGGGGGCCCCCCCCCCTAATTTCCCCACCCCGGCCTAGGCTTGCCATCTCTAGAAATGACCAGGGATCCATAACTCTACAATACTTGTACATGTTGCCAAACCTTTTAGATCTATTTGGGCTTATCTAAAAACGTGACAAATCAATTTTTGGGAAAGCCTGTCAGGGGGAAAAGAACCAATCAACTGTAGTCTTTGACTTTGGGGGTTTCCCCTGCGCTTTCTTCACCCTATTTTCAAATTCTGTCAGTCTCTCCTGTATGGGCTGCAAGACTTCATCTGTACAGAAATATACTCTTGATAGAACTTTTGCTAACATCATGAGTCAGACTGATCTAACTACTACTGAGGCCTCCTCTGCTGTCAAGTTGGTGGACACTGACAAAATAATGGCGGCCATAGCATTCTGTCAATCTGCATTATCAACCAAAATAGATCATCTGCAGGCAGACATTAATCATCTCAGATATGTTTTTGATAAAATCCGAGATCCGAGCGAGCTCATCGGATTCCATCCCGAACTCTTCCTTCTCGAACTGTGGGCTCTTCTATTGGTGGTTGTGAGGAGCCTGACACAACAGCCCCCTTTTACCGATAGACGGTAAAGTTTTGTTTCGGGTATTCGGTACCCGATAACCCATATATGCTAAATTTGGTTTTCCAAACAGGTTCTGGTTGAGGGATCAAGGCTCAACCATGTTGGGGAAGTTTGAGTAGGTAGGGATGGTGGAAGGTCTTCTAGGTCGGGATGGGTTCTTTGCCTTAAGGTACTGTGTGTAAATGATGGTATGAATCTGCCAGTATCCAGTCTCCTTGTACAGTCAAATGCTTAGTCCAATCAAATCTAACATGACGACTTGCAAGCTAATTTCATGGAATGTTCAAGGGTTTAAAGGGAACCTGTGAAATAGGTTATGCCCTCCTTGCTGAGGGCAGAACAAGCTAGTGTCAGACCTGCTGTTTCCAACACTGTGTCCCTTATTCTTTAAGATACCGTAGTTTTCGAGTATTTACCCCTCAAGTCTCATTCATGAGCAGGTGTTAGCCCCGCGAACCAAAGGCTAGCCCCGCCCACTGACAGTTATTCACATGTTTCTACCTATTCAAAGTAATAGGTTTATCAGTTGAGGTGGACGGGGTTAGCCTCAGGTGGGCGGGGCATGAAAACTGTCTCTTTGAATGACTCTTCGAATGACTCTTCTGGCTGAAACTGCAGATTTGAGCATTAAATACACGAAAACTGCAGCATCTTACAGAATAAGGGACACAGTGCTGGAAACAGCATGTCTGACACTAGCTTGTTCTGCCCTCAGCAAGGGGGGCAAAAACTATGTGACAGGTTCTCTTTAACTTCAAAGTCACAAGAGCTCTGTTTTTAATTAATTGAGAACACAATATCCTGACATGCTTATATTTCAAGAAACACACCTTAGAGGACAGAGGGTACTTGCTTTGAAGAGCCCATGGTTGGGGTCGGTTTACCATTCAGTATATTCCTATTGTGCTAGAGGAGTCTCTGTTCCAGTGAGTAAATCAATCTCATTCCAGCTACTTCACTTACATATAGACCCCTCGGGCAGATATGTGCTACTTCACTTTACTCTTGTGGTGGGGAGATGGTGGTGTGTGGCATATATATTCCACCTCCTTTCCAAAATAGAGGTCTAGACCTGATTATGGCAAAGATCAGTCAGTATCCTCATGCATGCGTTATTTTGATGGGAGATTGTAATGCCACTTTAGACAAATCTTTAGATAGGCTTTATAATAGCAAATTGAGTGAGTGGGCAGAGGCCAATAACCTGGCTGAGGCATGGCGGTGATTGCATCCTGATACAAAACAATTTTTGTGCTTTTCTGCTGCGACTAACTCTCTCTCCCACATAGATTTAGGCTTTGAGTCTCGTGAACTGCTATCTGTGAAATTGAAGTTAGAATAGCTTCCTAGAGGTATCACAGACCATGGCCCACTACATGTCATTATGAAGCTGTCTACTCCGGTATAGAGGTAGCTACTGTTGCTGCCAACTGTAAAAAAGAAATTTATACTTATTGGGAAGTGAATAGGGGATCAGCAAAGTTATTAGGACGCATATAAAGGGGTTTTGAGGGGACTATTGATTGAGGCCGTATCAGCTTACAGAGCTAAACTTTTGCAGAATCTCTAGAAAATGAGATGTCGATGAAGGAAGTGGAATACGTCAGGCACCCAGACTCGCCCCAATACTGATGGATGTCCAGAGAAATTATTCTCTGCTGCTCACAGAATATACTCAAAAAAGGCTAATTAGACAGAGGCAAGTGATCTTTGCCAAAGGAAATAAAAATGATAGGGCATTGGCCTTTCTTGCTAGAACATAGACACCTAATACGGTAGTGACAAATATTGTAACTGGGGCGGGTGACATACTGACAGTCTCACAGGATATTTGTGTACAGTTTGCGAACTACTATGCCCAATTGTATTCATGTCATTTTAAACAAATCTTAAACAAACATCTGAGGAAATATCAGATTTTCTGGATAGGATTCCTTTACACTCTTTGTCCAAGACTGATAGCGAAGACCTACTACAGAAGGGGAAATCCAAAAGGCCATAGGGAGACTGATGACACAAAAAACGTCAGGGTCGGATGGGTTTCCTGCAGAATGGCATAGATGGAATGAAGAACAGTCAAGCGCTAGATCGAAATCTGTGTTTGAGTGTGCAGATGGTCCACTCTCCTGCTTTTATTATTTGGGAAAATTAAAATCTTTAAAATTATACTGCCTCCAAGATTCCTATATTTATAAAGATATGCTGCCTTTTTATTCGGCATCTTGTGGCAACATAGGGCGTGCGGGAGTACAAGAAAGCTCACGCAGGAGCAGCAGACAGGCAACAGCTGTTTCGCGTGTGTACCACGCTTCCTCTAAGCCTAAGGTAGAACTACAAGAAAAACCAACAGAAAATGAGAGCAGCACCAATTCTCCACACCGGGTAAATATCCAAGTTCTGTGCATCAGCCAGTCCACTGGTTGTGTAAGCCTTGAACACACCAACAAGATAGCCAGGAATAGAAAAATGCGAACAGCAGCACCAGATGGATTAAAACAGGAACTCTTTATTCCATAAGGAGTACAAAATGCAACGTTTCAGCCACTACACTGTGGCCTTTCTTAAGGTTTCTTAAGGTTAGGCAACTTTGACTAAACAATTTATCACATGTAAATCAGATTTTATAGTTTATGTATTATGGTGTCTCTGGATTGTTCTATATCGGAAAAACTATTAGACCCCTTTTTAAACGTGTTAGGGAACATTTATATTCCCTTAAGACAGGGAAGGGAGTCCCTAGATGGAAAGCCCATATGAGAGATTTCCATGATAATGAAATAACAGGGGTTAAATTTCCAGGTTTGCAACGTATCCCGATACCGATCAATGGAGTAGATAGACATACAAAACTATTGCAGAGTGAAGCACGATGGATACTTCGTACAGAAGCATTAGGTCCATTGGGTCTTAATGATCGTAATGATCTCTCATCTTTGTTATAATGTGTATAGTTTGTATCCCGTTGTTTGTGTTTTTAATGATGATTGATAGATGGAGGTGGACATAAAAACGTGATGACGTAGTTCTACCTTAGGCTTAGAGGAAGCGTGGTTCACACGCGAAACAGCTGTTACCTGTCTGCTGCTCCTGCGTGAGGTTTCTTGTACTCCCGTACGCCCTATGTTGCCACAAGATGCCGAATAAAAATGGATTTTAACCCAATTTCTGGTGAGTGCCGTGAAGACTTTATTCTCTGTTTACATTTGCCATTATAACAGACTTCTCTTTTTTGATTCACTGAGCACCACATACGGGAAGCTATACAAAGAGAAGTGTTTGCATGCAGCTTTAGAATCCATTGAATTTTCAATAGCACATTGCAGAGTGGTGCCGAAGTGTTAACTCTATATATCCTGGGTGCAAATCAAAAATGTTAAACCGCATGAGGCATTGTGGTAAATCTGGTGCATTTTTAGACAGCCTGTATAAGTTTAACAGCAATAGTAAATTTGGGCTACTGTGTATTTAATGTAAAATCTGCTATGAAATTCCACAGCAAAGTACAGTACAATATAAGTGATTTTCAGCTTGCCAGGTCTGCTGTGGAAATGTTTCAAAATGTCACAGAAAATCTCATTTATTTCAATTTAATAAGTAAAATCCACACATAAGTAGAATGTAACACATAGATTTCAGCACAGATTTGTAGGCCAGTTCAACAGCATAATATTTAGTCTGTTAACCCAGCCTAGTAGGCCTTTGCACTTACCATGTGCTGTTTGTAATACTTGTATTTTCTTCTACTAAAGGTTGGCCACTGGGTCCATCAGGCTCCAAGTGTGACAGCTGCCTTTACTCAGAAGCCATTTGTCTGTCAGTCAATAATCCTGTCTTACAAGTGCTTGTCTGGCAGAGGAGCTGTTATCTTGACAAGTGATAGAAAGGTGGGTCAGCCTGTTGGTGACTGCAGGTGAGAGTATCAGATGGGAGGGTAACATGGTGTTCTAATATAGTATTAACTGCTGTGCATTTCTGCAAAAAAATGCATCAAAAATGCACCAAAAACGCTCCGGGTTAAAGCACTCTAAGTGTACTGGAATCACTTATATGGTCTGCAGAAGACCTGTGTAGAACTAATATCTTGTACTACTGTATATGGTCATTGTATGGCTGTAATATTGGCCTTGGTGTAATGGTTTATATTCAGGAATAGTATTGTGGTATTATTCAGTCATGTGGTGGTGATATGTGGTTTTGATGTGGCAGTATTATGTGTCCCTTATATAGCATTATTATTTGGCCCTTTTTAGTGGTATCATTGTTAAAATGACAGTCATATACTGTTTTTTAACTGTAACAGTATGGTGATAATATTTTTCCCTGTGTAGTGGTATGATCTTGTAAGGGCTTGTTCACACAGCGTTTTAACTCTGTGTTACAAGCGCTTTTTAGATCTGTCTCTGGGGCCGACAGGACGGACCCAGAGATGGATCTAAACAATTAGCAGTGACTTTATCACTGCGGGCTATGATGAAGACGCAGCGGTGTTCACATGAGGGATTACCACTGCGTGTTCCCCTCCTGCCTGTCGGGTCTGTCTTTGAAAGAAATGACATGCAATACTTTGAAAGACGGAGCCGGCAGGCGTGATGGAAACATGCAGCGGTGATCCCTCATGTGAACACCGCTGCGTCTTCCTAATAGCCCTCAGTGATAATCTCACTGCTAATTGTTAGATCCATCTCTGGGTCCGCTGTGTCAGTCCCAGAGACGGATCTAAAAAGCGCTTGTAACACGGAGTGAAAACTCCATGTGAACAAGCCCTAACTGTATGACTATTATTTAGAGGTACCATACATAGAAAATTGGGTTATAGGTATTTGTATATATTTTATTTATATAGAATGTAATATTGGGGGTTAGCATGTATCTTTATAGACTCTAGCAACACCACTATTGTTTTGGTGCTATTCTGCTGAAGGAGAATGGGCATGATTAGGCGTGCTGAGGTGTGGTTAGAGGCATGGCCTGCTATGTCCCTCTGTGTGGGAGGTATGGGTAAAGCACCACTGTTTTTCATTTGGTAAAAAGACCTGAGTAGAAGCAAAATTAATCAATTAGATTAGTAATTGGTTTCAGGGATGGACCTGAGTGCTGTAGGAGGAGTATTAGGCTATGTCCCCACGGCAAGGGTTTTCGGCCGGTTTTTCAGCCGGTTTGCGTTTTTTCAGGCCACCTGAAAAACCGGCCGAAAATTAGCACAATTGTGCTCTATGGAAAACCCTGCAGCAGTCCCCACTGCACGGGTTTTCCGCCCGACGGTTTTGCCGCCGGCGGTCCGGCGGCAAAACATTGAACATGTTCCTTCTTCCGTCCGGTTTCCGGACGGAATATGAACATCTCAATGGGAGGGGGGAGGGCTGTTCTCCGCTCATTGCGGAGAAAAGCCGCCCCCCCCGCGGCCGTGGGGACGGGCGCAACACCAGACCACTACCGGCCCACTGGTCCACTGCCGTGGGGATGCGCCCTTAGGTTGTGGGTACACAGTACTAGATTGGATTCAGTGCAATTAAGAAACAAATCCATCTCTGGTATGGGCAGACCAATTGCATATGGCAAAGGATTTTATTGCCAAGATAAATAACAATAAGTTGAGGAAGAAGGGGCAACCTGATTGAAGGGAACAAAATGCAGTGTTGCCCATTAACAATTAGATAAGCCTCAGAGAAAGAATATAGCAATCTCAACTGTGTCATAAAAAGCCCATGCCAGTAATTCAAATGGCTTGGTTTCTAATGAGGCCTGATCACTAGTGTTTTCATGCCTACCAAAGTTTCATAGTTTCATAGTTTGTAAGGCTAAAAAAAGACAAGTTGTCCATCTAGTTCAGCCTGTTGTGCTAGTGTGAATTGGTACCTAGAGCATTTGCTCATTAATTAACGGCACCTGCCATCTTTTCCCATGCAGCATAAGGGCCATAGAAGCCTGCTGCTGGTATCTATCAGCCATTGAGCTGTAAGTGTAGCTTTGTAGTTTTTTGTGTTCAATTTTACCCATTACACCTGTGACTGTTGATATATCCACCTTGCACTTAAATTACAAACCAGCAATCTTGTAGTCAGCACAGGTTGTTTGTTTGCCAAAAATACCGTGTATTTGTACGAAAACATCACAGTTACGTGTTTTTTGACTTTGCGCACCCAGCACTGGGTTTATTGACGCAGCATCTACGTAAATCTTAAAACAGCAATTCTATATTCACCCACAGTGAATTGAAGGTGCAAAAAAACGTTTATTATATCAAAACATAACAGTTACGTGTTTTTTGACTTTTGCGCACCACAGCACTTTCATTGACGCAGCAGCTACATAAATCTATAAAAACAGCAATTCTATATTCACCACAGGTGAATTGAAAGGTGCAAAAAATACAGTTTATTATATCAAAACATAACAGTTACGTGTTTTTTTACTTTTTCGCACCCAGCACTGTTCATTGACGCAGCATCTACGTAAATCTTAAAACAGCAATTCTATATTCACCACAGGTGAATTGAAAGGTGCAAAAAAAAAAAATTATTATATCAAAAAAAAACAGTTACTTGTTTTTTGGCTTTTGCGCACCCAGCACTGTTCATTGGGCGCAGTATCTACGTAAATCTTAAAACAGAAATTCTATATTCACCACAGGTGAATTGAAAGGTGCCAAAGAATACCTTTTTTTATACCAAAAAAATAACAGATAGTGTTTTTTGGACTTTTGCCCAGTCCAGATTTGTGATAGACACCTTGCAGTTAAATTTGAATCCAGCAATTTTGTTTTGATTAGAGGGATTTGAGAATAGCTTTATTTGCCGTCTTTTAATAAGAGTTTTTCCCAAAAACTATTCCATACCTTCTCAAATTTTTTAATTTTTCTAAAATGGACGAAATGCAGGGGTAAGCAGCAAAGGGGGGGGTACACATGGGGGTAGAGGTACGAGAGAAGGTGCTCCTTCCAGGCTGGCGACAACACGCTCCCAGCATCGCAGTTGCAGGACCTCGGCCGTCATCCGGGGTCGGGCCCTGTAATCTAAGTAACGAAACATCGCCAATCGTCCTTCAGTGGTTAATGCAACCTGCATCTAGCAGTTTTAAACCTCCTGGGTCCTCGCACACCCAAAAATGTCTCATCACTCACAGCATCCTCCAACATGAACAGCCCAAAGTCAACTCGTGTACCCACCACTGTGGATAATCCTTTTCCCAAAACCCTTTGATGACAAAATGCGGTTGGGGCAAAGCATGTTAAAAGATCAAGAGGCCAAAAAAAGGGTGATTTTCTCTGCTCTGACGCCCAGTTACTGATGCCCTCAGGAGGTGAAGGAAGCCGGCAAACTGCAAAAAATCCCGGGGGGGGCGTGGGAACGCCTTGCATTTCCCCCTTGCTTGAGCCCGCACTTCTGGATGCAGAAAGTCAGGGCACCAAGTCACCTGTGGTTTATGAATATATACGACATTGCGGATCCATCCGGTCTTTTCCGCGAATTTGCTTGCGACCTTTATAGTGGATGAGGAGGAAGACGATGGGGTAGTGTCAATACGGGGCCCGCCACAAAAAGGGAGGGGGGGTGCAGAAGTCCCCCTGATAGATTCCCCCAGCCACGGGCACGAAACCCCGCTCCCCCTTACGCCGTCAAAAAAGGTCCAGGACCTCTCAAGCCTTGGCCTTCTTTGAGCAACCCCCTGATTCACCCACGTGCCAAAATGCCGCCTTTGCCGTAAACGCATAATAGAGGAAAACCTTAAGGGGTTAACCACCACCAAAATGTCTAGTCAAAATGCAGCAAATCATGAGTTGAAATGGCGGGAACACTTGGCCAAAAAAGGCCAGACCTACGCCGGGCCTCCAACCCCCTTGTCACACCCTCTGTCTCTGCCTCCTCCTCCCCGCCACCACCAAGCTTCCTCGCTGCCCATGTCTCTCAGAGTCATTATCAGGGATAAAGCCTCCGCTTCAGCCTCCACCGTCGCCCAGTACCACCAGCACCACCGGAGACCCATCCTACCCCTTCTCCTTCTGCCATTTTGACGACCTGCACGCCGTACAGGGGCCCCAGTCCTAGCAGCCACCTTCTGTCTTCCAGGTTTGGGAACAGAAGAAACACTTTAACCCCAAACCATCCCAAAGCCAAAGCCTGAATGTCGGCATTGCCAGGTTTTTGGCCCTTTGGGAAAAATGTTTGCCTTTCCGTCGGGTGGACACAGATGGGTTTCCGCCACGTCATGGCCCTTCCCCTTGCCCCCAATACCAGATGCCGAGCAGGCATTTCTTTCCCAGAAAAGCCGTCCCTGCCCGGGCCAGCCACGTGCCCATCTAAAATTTCAAGCGCGTTGTCTGCATCGTGTCCGGAAAAGTCCATCTCACCACCGACACATGGACTAGTTAAGCACGCCAAAGGGGCCGCTAAAATCTCTAGTGACAGCTCACTGGGTAGCTGGGGGGAAATGTCTCGGGGGTGACGGTGGCTCTCAGGCTCGGTGAAAACGCTCTTCAAAAACCTCAGGGATGGTGAAGGGCTCTTTCCCCCAAGGTCCACCAGACACCAGGCCGTGTTGAAATTAATCTGCCTTGGAGACCGTCCACACACAGGTCAGGAGCTGTGGACGGCTCTAAGCAACGAGACCGAGCGCTGGCTGGGTGACAAAACCTTGTGCCCAGGCAAGGTGGTGTGCGATAACGGGCGAAATCTCTGGCCGCCCTTAAAAATGGGTAGGCTGGAGCACATCCCTTGCCTGGCACATGTCATGAACCTTGTCGTCCAGAAATTCTAAAAGCTACCCGGTCTGGACTGCCTGCTGAAGAAGGCTCGAGGTCTGAGTTCGCACTTCCGCCGTTCCGCACCCTGCTTCGTCCCGCCTGGCTGCTTTGCAGCGTCAGCTCGGCCTCCCCGCCAACCGTCTCATTGTTTGACGTGGCAACACGCTGGAATTCCCACCCTCCACATGCTCCAGCGATTGTGGCAGCAGCGCAATGCCATTACCCCAGCACGAAGTGAACACATGGCCTGACAAGCAGCGGTACGACCTCGGGGTGTTGAACCAAACCCAGAGTGGAGGCAGGTGAAAGAGCTCTGCACCATCCTTGCCAGTTTTGAAGAAGCCAACCAAAATGGTCAGTGCGGACAATGCCCTTGTCAGCATGAGCATTGTGGTGATCTTAGTTCTGGAACGATCGTTGGACCCTCTGAAACAACAGGTCCCGCCAGCGACGGAGGAGGAGACGGACACAGATGCGGACACAACGAGCCGTTCTCTCCGTCAAATGCACAAGGCCCGACAGTTTCACAATTTCATCGGTCTTCATTAGGCAGTGGTTCGGGGTCCAGAGCTAGTGCAAGGTGGCGCATCAGCTCTCAGGTGCAAACATCTCAGCAAGTCAGGGCTGGGGTTTTTTAAACTGGCCGGAGGCAGCGGGAGGAGGAGGAGGAGGAGGTATTCCTAGACAACCGATGTTACCGGGCGTCCCTGCCTTGGAAAGAGGTTGGCGCGAATTTGAGGCGGAGGAAAGATGAGGAAGATCAGTTTGCTAGTGCCCCTCGACCCAGAGGCTTGGGGAAAACAAGGCTCCATCTCTCAAGAGTGCTTGGATGCTCCATTTCCTCCAAAATGGATCCCGCAAATTAAGGCCATAAAATGAACAACAGTTACTGGGTGGCCACCCTCCTGGGATCCCCGGTACAAAACAAAAATCAGCACTTTCCTTCCACCCACCCAAATAGAGAGTAAAATGCAGGAAATGGAGACCTTGCTGATTGATCAACTGAGACATCTGTTGCGTCTGCTTCACGTTCCCAAATGTCACGGGGGAACAACATCAGCGCGTGACAGCATAGAGTGCCAAGTAGGCGTAAACGCAGCAGCAGGCAAGGTGGCAGAAGCCTAATGGGTGACCTCTGGCAATCTTGTTTACCACCTCACCAACGCATGCAATGCAGGCACACATCCAACACACAGAGATCAGCTTAAGATCATGGTGCACGACTATCTGCGTCTCCCAACACCGATGTTTTTTGCATGTGTTTTCCGACCCAATAGACTTCTGGGTATCCAAAATGGACGAATGGGGCCCAAACTGTCTCGTCACGCCATAGAGGTTGTCCTGCCCCCGCAGCCAGCGTCATATCTGAGCGGACCTTTTACACAGCTGGAGGAGTCCCCTTACAGACAAACGCATCCGGCTTTCCACAGATAATGTGGATCGTTTGACTTTCATCAAGATAATCAGGCATGGATCTCTGATGATTTTTTGTGGCCCCAATTGCCGGGGTCACCGATTAGTTGCCATCTCTTCACATTTTTTTTCAAACAGGGGGTCCCTTGAAAAATTTTTTTTTAAAATACATTTCTTACTGCAATTTTTATTCTCTTTTTTCTCAACAGTTCTTTTTGCTGGTTTTGCTGGAGGAACTGTAAAAACAGAAAGGGTTCATACAACCCCGTATTCCTTTTACTCACTTTATCTTAAGAATTTTTTTCGCATTGTCAAGGGTTTTGAGGATGTTGCTGTGGATACAGCAAAAAACTGGTTTTTTGGGAACAAAAATGTACTTCTAAGTGGCTTTTTCTCCCCAAAATTTTTTTAATAGGGCTGAAAAGTCATATTTTAAAAATTTTTTTTTGGGGGGTCATGTTCTGTGAGATACAGCTAAATTTAAATGGCCCCTTTGGGGAACAGAATTGGCTTCTAAGGGGCATTTCTCCCCTCAAATTTTTTAAATTTGCTAGAAGTCATATTTTATAATTTTTTGGGGTCAAGCTGTGAATACAGAATAACATGGTCCTTTGTAACAGAAATGTGGCTTCTAAGTGGCATTTCCCCCTCACAATTTAACATGGCTGAAAAAGTCTTTTTTAAAATTTTTTTGGGGTCAGCTCTTTGAAATGCACAATACTACGGGTCCTATTATAAAAAAATGTTTCTAACAGACATTTGTTTTTCAAAATTTGACCAAAGTGGCCAAGGTCATGCTTAAATTTTTTTGGGGGCATTTTGCTGGACATCACTATACTACAGGTTCCTATTCAAAAAAATGTTGTTTCTAACAGACATTTGTTCTTCCAATTGCCCAAAGGGGCTCAAGGGTCATGCTTTGAATTTTTGGGGGCATTTTGCTTAAACATCACTATACTACAGGTCCTATTCAAAAAAATGTTTTTTTCTAACAACATTTTTTTCTTCAAAATTGTCAGAGTGGCTCAAGGTGAGGGTGCTGCAGAAACGGGAATGTAGGAACACTGTTAAGGGACACATATTGCAAAATGACTTTTTTTTTTGCAAGATCTTTAACTACTATAAATCCCTGTATTGAGACAACCCATTTAAAAAATGAAAAAAAAAGAAACAAAGACATGGTGGATTCCCCCTCCTTTTAAAAATGTGGTTTTCTAGAATTAAAGTACTAAAAAACTTGCATTTTACAAAATAGCTGTTAAAAAAATTCCTCGAAATTTTACAAGGGAGTAAAAGGAAAAAATTTACCCGATGTAGTTATTTAAGGGCATGGGGTAGGGGAGCACGGGACAGAGAAAAAGTACAGAGACCATTTCCTCCAGCACGTTGAGTAAAAATGAGAAAAGAATGCCAAGATAAAGGGCAAAATGGGGGGGTTAACAGGACGTTAACCACCAGTATTTCCAATGAAGCTCAATTGGTCCACACCAAAAACGGAGGGGGGAAACGCTACCCGGGATTGCTTGACAAGGAAGGCTGGGAAAATTCTCCCAAATCGCTTCCCCATCTGCTTCACACGACATTTTTCGTTGCTGCGTCATCAGGGCATTTTAACCTGCGTTTTAAAGATGACACGCCACCTGAGCTTTCAACCGCAACCCCTGTACCTCCGGCCCTGGGGCATGCGTGGGCCCCGGAAGGTAATCGTCCATGAAACTAAAATGGGGTTGAAAGACTCCTTTTTCCGGGACTTTTTAAATGGGGGGTCTGCAGGGTTTTGGGGGTATGCTGTGGCCCAGGCAGTATAGCAAAGTCCCCGTGAAACTAAAAGGTGGTTGAAAGACTCCTTTTTCCCGGACTTTTTTAAAATGTGGGGGGGCAGCGGGTTTTTGGGGGGCATGCTGTGGCCCGGACAGGTATATCAATGTCCCGTTCAACTAAAAGGGGGTTGAAAGACTCCTTTTTCCCGGGACTTTTTAAATGTGGGGGTCATGCAGTTTGGGGGGCCCTCTGGGGCCCAGGACAGATATAGTCAAAGTCCAGTTCAAATAAAAAGGTGGTTTAAAGAGTCCTTTTTTTCCGGCCTTTTAAAGTGGGGGGGCATGCAGGTTTGGGGCTCAGCTGTGGCCCAGGACAGGTTAGTCAATGTCCAGTCCCAAATAAAATGGGGGTTGAAAGACTCTTTTTTCGGCACTTTTTAAATGTGGGGGTCAGCATGTTTGGGGCTCATGCTGTGGCCCAGGACAGGTAACAATTTTCCGTTCAACTAAAATGGTGGGTTTAAAGACTCCTTTTTTCGGCACTTTTTTAAAAAGTGGGGGTCTGCAGGTTTAGGGGTTATGCTGTGGCCCAGGACAGGTATAGTCAATGTCCAGTTCAACTAAAATGGTGGTTCAAATCATACTGCCTTCTGGCACTTTTTAATTTGTGGGTGATGCAGGTTTAAGGGTCAGGCTGTGGTACAAGACAGGGATAGTAAATGGTCTGTGACTTTTTTTCTGTGACTTTTATAACCTCAGTGTGTTGCCTAAGATGTAGGACGTATCCATTTGACTGTTGTGGATGTTAATTTCAGCTTCTCCAGCCTTGTTTGGGTGTAATAATGAAGGTGTTGTTGCTCTCCCATAGACTTTAATGGTCATCGCGCATAATCGATGCTCACTATCGAAAAACCTTATCGATAGCGGCCGACTATCGACTATCGATCGATCTCGATAGCCAACGCAATCGCTCAACACTATTGCTTATTAATAATTTTAGGAAATGAGACACCTTGGATGTAAGGGGCTATTTTTTTTTTACTCTGTTATAGTTAAGTATAAAGCGCAAAGACACACAGGTTTTAATTATTCATGTTACAAAATACAGAAAACATAAACTATAAAAAATGCATATAAATTTATACACAGTATAAAAAAGAAAAATAATCACATTCCATTAGATCCCAGTCCACCAAATATCTGCAAGGACATGGCCTATAAGCTCGTGTGACTTATATTAGTTTGAGTCAACACACTTAAATTATTTTTATTGTTAGTAGATTAAAGGCATGTTCACACGGCTTAATATGGGCCGTATTTCGGTCCGTAATTACGCGCCAAAGTGCGCCAATTACGGGCCGAAAACGGCCCATTCATTACGGTAATTCACAGTTCTCATAGAGAACTATGGATTACGTCTCCTCTCCCCGCCCAGCGAAGCCGCCGGGCGGGGAGATAATTCACATGTCACTTTCTAGCGGCGTATACGCGCCGCTAGCAGTGATAGTCTATGGGTCGGCGAAGTGCCGGCCCCCGGCTTACTCCCCCGCTCCCGCCCCGCCCCCCGTCCACACGGCGTAATTGCGGGGCGTAATTACGTCCCGCAATTAAGCCGTGTGAACATAGCCTAAGGGTAGGTTTACACGGCATATTTGTGTGGAGAAAATCAACACAAAATTGCCCTGCAATATGCCTGAAGTACGCCCCACAAATACAGTAATTCATAGGTTTCATTTAGAGCTATGTTTACCTGCCGTTTTCCCCAGCGAAAAAAGGGCAAAGTGAATGTCAGTGGGAGCACTTCAGAAGTATGTGCTGGCCACTGCGTACTTCTAAAGCAGCAGGCGTATAGGGGCACGCACAGTATGCGTCACTATATACCTGCAATACGCCACGTGAACCCACCCTAAGAAGTATTATCTTAATCCTTCATTATGAAGTTAATCCTTCTCCACCTAGAACTATAAAAGCGTCTTTCTGGACACTAAAGATGAATTATTGTAGATACCTTAGTGTAGTGAAAAATACACAACCAAAACTCTTGTTTAGGGTTTGTTCACACAGCGTAATTGCGGCGCGTACAATACGCGAATAATTGACATGTCACTTATCTTCTCACACGTAAAGTACGATTGTCTGCGCTGGAGGACGAGGCGTAATCCAGAGTTCTCTATGAGAGCTATGGATTACCGTAATTGCGGCGCGCATCTCGCCGCATATCAAGCTCAAATACGCGG
The DNA here is from genome assembly GCA_025379985.1 of Phyllomedusa bahiana. Classification (NCBI taxonomy): domain Eukaryota; kingdom Metazoa; phylum Chordata; class Amphibia; order Anura; family Hylidae; genus Phyllomedusa; species Phyllomedusa bahiana. The sequence goes on from JAODAL010031254.1 coordinate 45,759, forward strand.
TAAAATGAGCGCCGCAATTACATTGTGTTAACATACCCTTAAAATGCGTTGCTGGTATGTTTGTTATTAAATTTGATATTCTAGAAGAAATACATGCCCAGCACTCAAGTGGATGTCAGTGCTCGTGGAAGGAATATTGCAACCCCAAGTTACAGAAGATTGAAGAACTCCACAGCACACAAATGCAGATTTTGTATTGCAACAAATATTTACAGATGTTATGCCAATAAAGTGAAATAAAGCGATGTTGAATTGTGACTCAGATACGACATTTCGGTTTATAATAAACCTTAATCATGTATAGTCACTAATGAATATCAAGCCGATGCATAATAAGGAAATAGGTGATAGAATGTGAATCAATGGTTTGGAGAGCAATTGGAGAAAACCTTGTAGGTAAATAGGTTCTGATACATATAATGAGGACCTGTCCAGAACCAGCAGAGTATATAGGTACTATGAACCAAATGGAACACTGTATTGCCAGACAGGGCATGGGAGAGGGTTTTGCTGGATTTACTTACTGAGTTTACTTGCTGGGTTTACTGGGTTTATCAGACAGGACCAGACAAATGAAAGTTGTTAAAACATGGACAGATTTAAAGCCATAGACCTGCATCTCTTACCAAGGTAACCTTTAATGGATAAGACAGTACTTGTGCTATCTCTGGTGAGGAAACCAAGCACTATGTAGATTGACTGCTGAGTCCAAGATTTATTTTTGTTTCTTGAAGAATATACTGTGCTTAGGCTAAAGGGCAAGTGACTGAGAGTATTAGTGCTAAATGTATCTCCATGAGGTCATAATAGTCTTGGATGAATCTAAAACATGCTGCCATTTAGCAGCCTCAAGTGCCTCACAAGATTCCTACTCAGGCTCGTTGGTAGTAGATTTAACAAAGATTGATGACTTACCGATCATCCTAGGAATGGTTTGCCACATCCCTGGGCATGCTTGACATATTAGTAGAGAGGTTAACTGCAATAAAACCTTCCAGCTAGTTAGGGATCCCGTCTGCCTGTGGGGAGAAGGCATTGGGATATGTACACAGGGAAATCAGCTAGAAGAAGTGGTCTGAAATACATGTCTCATTTAAATAATTTATAGAAGTGAGCAGGGAGAGGCAAATATGTTGTCTATACGTGAAAGGGGTCCATGGTTAATGGAGTAACATGACAAGAGCTTGTTATTGAGATTATTTCGAATATCACACCAGCCTACCTGGTCCAACTCTCTCCTCGAAACGGTGTCCTCACTATATTGTTTGACTGCTCTTCACAGCCAGCTTCAGACTCATACTTCCTGTTTACAAACACAGAAACGTATCAGCAGCTTTCAGCATACACTGAGACACATAAACAATATATGAACTATTTCATATAGCATTTCTGCTACTTTCAGGACACATAAAATTCTGAGTTCTTAGCTCACATTTTCTGATCAAAAGTGTAAGGGCCCATCCACTATCGTTAAGGTGACCTCAGTGCATATGGGGACCTACACTAGACAATCATTCTTACCTCCCCTTCTCAGGTCTCCAAACTTTTAGGGCATGAAGGTCCCAGCTACACTCTGTTTTGATTAAAAACAGCCTATGTGGATGGGTCGTTGCAGAGCCCCAGCAGGCTTCAGACTAACACTTCCTGGTTAGGCTGTGGGTGGTTCTATGGCAGTGATTAGCATATCAGCTTTACTATTCCTAGCTGAGCCAGTTAGAACCATTGGTAATGGAATAGTTTAAATAGCAAAACACAAGACGACAGAGCCTTAAAGGGTTGAAATGGGTCAGTAAGAAACATAAACAAGCTTCTGTGCTGCTGATCATCAGGGAGTGACTACACCAAAGAGAGGTGCCCAGTAACCTAGAGACGCTTGTGTACACAAGCAGAAGATAAGAACTGCTCTAGCTCTGAAGGAAAGCAAAATCAGATCAGCAATATATTTGGTAATAATCTTTATTTACCTTTACCTACATGTTTAAAACTTATCATTGTGGTGAGAATACCTCTATAATGAAGTGCTGCTCCTAGGGGGAACAGGTAAGGGAAAATAGGAAAACTTGTCTAGTAAGGGATGAAGAACCAGGTTAAAGTCTCCTGTACATAGGACTAAAAAGTTTCTGAAAGTGTAGAGAAAATATCAAAGCCTGTTTTACAGTCCTAGATTAGTTGGAGGTGGATTATATAGTAACAGGAAAGATATTTTGCAGACATCAATAGAAGTGGACAAAAAGACCCTCAGAATCTGATATAATCAACTATAATCAATCATTAGCTATGCACCAGCACTGAAGCCCACCTGAAATAGTAGGAGTGACATCAATGATGCATCTATCCCACCTGCTCGCCACTGCCATGGTGGGTCATAATGCTAAAGGCCAGGGCCGCCATCAGAAATTTTGGGGCCCCATACAGCTGGAGCGTCTGGGCCCCCCCCCCCGGCCGACACAACCCCCTGCTCTTCCCCCTCCCAGGCCGTCCGGACACAGCCCCACTCATTCCCCGTCCCACAACCATCGCCACCCCAGAAAAAAAAAAAAATTGTTTTTGGGGTCACAAGAAAAAAAAATGCAATAGTGCCATTGTTTTTGGATTTAGTTCTTGCTGGGTTATACAAGGTCCAGCAAATACCTCCACATGTCACCACTATAATGTTACTGGCAAAGCAGGTATACCCAGACCAATATTGCCATGCAACAATATACAAATACTAAATAATACCGCCACCTATCACTACCATATACTGACTAGTCCCACCATAATGTTATTGACTAAACCAGTATACCAAGACCAATATCACAAAACAACAACAATATACAAGCACCTAATAATACCACCACATCATCACCACATATCTCCAGCATAACAATACTGAAGAATACCGCCATACTGCTAGTGATTATAAACCATCACACCGAAAACAATATTTTTTCCATACAG
>JAODAL010031255.1:5000-48697 GCA_025379985.1 Phyllomedusa bahiana
GTACATTAAAAAGTTGCAGCAATGTTTCTAGAAACATCAGGCTTGATTTACTCAGTGTGGCCTATGAATATATCTCACATTAAAGGTATGTTCTCACGTCAGACTTTTCCTATAAAAAAACTGATGTGATACTGTAGATTAAAGGGGTTTTATCGTTACAAAGATCATGTCTCAGATTATGGGGACAGTAAAAATAAGCACTTTTGTAATTGGGTTGCATTACCCAAGTCACTTGGTTTAGCAGATATAAGCATCTTTGTAAAACTGTCTTCTATTTCTGCTGTTTGTGGTAGAACGCCCCTTGGTCGATTCTCGCCCCTAGACACGCCCCCTGCACTGTGATTGGCTGGCTGACATTTCATTCAGCCTGTTGGAATACACCCCTAGACAGGAAACGCCCCGGCCACGCCCCCTGCACAGTGATTGGCTGCCTGCACACTCTGTGTTTACTCCCCTCTGAGCTGTTAAAATCGATAGTGAAACAAGTCTGCTGGGTCTATACACATCTCCCAGCTCTAGGTTGAATTTATTGGGCAAATTTCTGGCTGTTTAAGGGGCTTTTGCCAAGAGGTTGATTAACCTCCTCACAGATCCAGTCCTTAAGCTGCTACTTGGAAAAGAAGGGGTTCTGTTCCTCGATCGAATGCAAGCCCCGCCTCCTTATGACGTCATCACTTGTAGTGTACAAACATAGGATTCAACACTGCATCTCTATAAGCTGTTTATCTAGTGCAGTGCCTAGGTGATTAACCCTGCAAGCAGAGGTTGGGGGGTTCAAAGCCCCATCAGTAGTTTTTTTTTTTTTTTTTCTTTAAAATTTGTACACATATGTAAAGATATGAAAAAATATGTGTAGACATCTATAATTTTATTCATATACACACACAAAGCTCCCCATATAGTGTCCTATCCTTGCAGTCACACCAACCACTTCCAACATACAGTCATGGCCAAAAGTTTTGAGAATGATACAAATGTTAATTTTTACAAAGTCTACTGCATCAGGTTTTTAATGGCAATTTGCATATACTCCAGAATGTTATAAAGAGTGATCAGCTTAACAGCAATTAATTGCAAAGTCATAGTTGCTAGAAAATGAACTTTTTCCCCAAAACACATTTCAACTTCATTGCAGGCCTCCCTTAAAAGGACCAGCTAAATCGTTTCAGTGATTGCTCCATAACACAGGTGTGGGTGTTGATGAGGACAGGGCTGGAGATCAATCTGTCATGATTAAGTAAGAATCACACCAATGGGACACTTTAAAAGGAGGCTGGTGCTTGGCATCATTGTTTCTCTTCTGTTAACCATGGTTATCTCTAAAAGAAACACCGTGCAGTCATCATTGCACTGCACAAAACTGGCCTAACAGGAAGAGTATCGCAGCTAGAAAGATTGCACCTCGTCAACAATCTATCGCATCATCAAGGAATTCAAGGAGAGAGGTTCCATTGTTGCCAAAAAGGCTCCAGGGCGCCCAAGAAAGACTAGCAAGCGCCAGGACCGTCTCTTAAAAGTGTTTCAGCTTCGGAATCAGGCTACCAGCAGTGCAGAGCTTGCTCAGGAATGGCAGCAGGCAGGTGTGAGTGCATCTGCACGCACTGTGAGGCGGAGACTCATGGAGCAAGGCCTGGTGTCAAGGAGGGCAGCAAAGAAGCCCCTTCTCTCCAGAAAAAACATCAGGGACAGACTGATATTCTGCCAAAGGTACAGGGAGTAGACTGCTGAGGACTGGGGTAAAGTCATTTTCTCAGATGAATCCCCTTTCCGAATGTTTGGAACATCTGGAAAACAGCTTGTTAGGAGAAGACAATTTGAGCGATACCACCAGTCTTGTCTCATGCCAACTGTAAAGCATCTAGAAACCAGTCATGTGTGGGGTGCTTCTCAGCCAAGGGAATCGGCTCTCTAACAGTCTTGCCTAAAAACACATCCATGAATAAAGAATGGTACCAGAATGTCCTCCAAGAGCAACTTCTCCCAACCGTCCAAGAGCAGTTTGGTGATCAACAATGCCTTTTCCAGCATGATAGAGCACCTTGCCATAAAGCAAAGGTGATAACTAAATGGCTCAGGGAACAAAACATAGAGATTTTGGGTCCATGACCTGGAAACTCCCCATTGAGAACTTGTGGTCAATCATCAAGAGACGGGTGGACAAACAAAAACCAACAAATTGTGACAAAATGCAAGCATTGATTGTGCAAGAATGGACTGCTATCAGTCAGGATTTGGTCCAGAAGTTGATTGAGAGCATTGCCAGGGAGAATTGCAGAGGCCCTGAAGAAGAAGGGTCAACACTGCAAATATTGACTTGCTGCATTAACTCATTCTGTCAATAAAAGCTTTTGTTAATCATAATATGATTGCACTTGTATTTCTGTATGTGATAAAAACATCTGACAAACACACATAAAAACCAGAGGGCAACAGATCATGTGAAAATATAATATTTGTGTCATTCTCAAAACTTTTGGCCATGACTGTACGTGATACAATCAATGCATATATTCTGGGAGATGAGACATGATATAGGGGAGCCCTTTATGTGTATATATATCATTATAGAGATTGACATATATATTTTAGGTCTCTCTACATATGTGTAGAATTTAGGGGGAAAAAAATATATACTCTGTGAGGGACTAGAACTCCAAACCCCTTTGTTGTAAAAGCAATAGTCTAATCACTGCTGCTCTACCTCTGCACCACCAGCCCAAGTTAGTTACAAGCTGAGCAGGGCCTTCTCTCAAAGCCGATTTGCTTCTCCCCCCCATTGTTTTCACTCACATGTCACTGACAGGAAGCAGAGATCTTTACTTGAAGCTGACATTTGTAGTTGAGTAAAGATCTCTGCCTGTTGTCAGTACAATTTGGATGAAAACCACTAGAAGTAACAGCTGCTGGCTTTCAGTTGTGTGTAAACTAAGACATATGACAGGTGCTTGCTGGAGTTTGGAGCCTCAAGGCTGCAGACATAAGCAGGCAGGAGGCTACAGAGCTGTTATATCCAGACAACCTTCTGCATCCCCTGCTTTAAACAAAATGAATGATGTCACAGTTCTTCAGTGAGGGGAGACACGCCTCCTGGGAGGAGAGACACGCCTGCTGACAGGAGAGACACGCCCCTGGATTTCAAAATTAATCTGAGAAAATTAGCTGAACAGCACGAGCAGCTCAAATGATAACACCCCTTTAATGCAGAGGATTTTTACTTTATAGAAGCAGTGTTTGCCTCCAATTTGGATGCGGGTTAGTCCTATTTCAAACAGGGCTAACCTGCGTCACTCCTACTGGAGCCGGATCTGTCGAGGATCCGCTCAAGTGAATGAGCTACGTGAACTACAGTGCAGACCAGCCATTTATATGAATGGCTGTCGGAATACATATGAGTTTGAAGGAGTAACCCAATGCAGAATCTGCATAGAATTCCTCATTAAAACCTGTTGTGTGAACATACCCTTAGGGGGGTCACACGTCGTGCTGGATCCATTTTTGGATCTGTTTTTAGATGTGTGTTTGGAACCGTGTTTCAGACCCTAAACGGACCCAAACACGCATCTAACAATGTGCAGTGTGAGATTACATTGCTTTCAATGTAAAACACGCATCAGCGTTCAGACGAGTGATCGCGTCTTTCAGATCCGTTCAAAGAATTGACAACTCTTGATCCGAAAGACGCAGCAGGCATCCTATTTAAAACTATATGGTGCAATCCTGCTGCAGTCAAAACGCATCGAAACATGCACCTGGTGTTGGATGCACCAGTCTACACCAGCCGGTTTTTTTTTCTGCCCGTTTTCTGGCGGCGGCGGTTTTAGGAATTTGTCACAAATTCTGTACGACCCAACAGCAAAGAAACTAAAACCAACCACGGGTTTTTATGCAAACAGTGACAAAAAACACAGTCCTGCTTGGGACAAAATGCTGTCGGCTTTCGTCCTATGCCGTGTTGCCCTAGCCTAACAATCACATTACATTTCACATCAGTAAAACTATGAAGACTGTTTTGCTCAGAGAAGGTCAGATGTGAAGAGATTTGTGCTCATAACACAAATCAATTACTACAAATCATTTCAACCTCAACAGTGGAAGATACAAGAGAAACTGACCTCTGAATGTAACGGTAATAAAACATCTCCTGTCACAACAGTGGATGAATTGTAGGAGAATCTGGCCGGGCAGAATAAGATCTTCATTGTTAAACTTCACATATCAAATATGTAAAGGGACATTCTAGGAGATTTATTTGCATTGCATTCTTTTTTCTACAAAACCTACATAATTATTAACTTCTATAAACACTATTTTCGTTGTGCTTACATAAACACAACGTTTTTCAGACCCAAAACGGATCCAAAAAACTTATCTAACAATGTGCAGTGTGATTTACATTGGTTTCAATGTAGAACACGCATCTCCGTTCAGAAGGGTGATCGCTGCTGCGTGTTTACTTGCGTCTTTTCAATGCGTTTTTCGAATCCGTTTTAAGAATTGTCATGTCAATTCTACTTGCGTTTTACGCTAGTGAAATCCCCATAGGAAACAATGGGGTGCGCTTTTGGAGTCCGAAAAACAGATCCAAAAACTCAACATACTTTTGGGTACGTTTCAGATGCGCTTTTGATATGAAAAGCGCATCCGAAAAATGCATTGGATTAAAATTTGAAGTGTAATACACAAAATCAGCCCCTAGAGGTCTCATTTGATTTTACATGTGTTTCAGATGAAGCCCAATAGAGGGCACTTCCAGCATTTTACATGTGTTTAATCTTATAAATCACTTTTTATATGTATTATATAAAAGCAGGTTTTTTAGTATAAAATGGGTGTTTATAGAAATTATAGAAGTTTTTACTAATAAATTTATTAATGTTTTACTAAAACCACTCAACATTCTATAATAAACTCTTTATCTAAAAAATATGTAAATTTATTAAATACTTCTATAATTTCTATAAACACCCATTCTATACTAAAAAAACGGCTTTTATATAATTCTATATAAAAACTGATTTATAAGATTAAACACATGTCAAATGCTTGTAGTTATAGCGCCCTCTGTTAGGCATCCTAGGAAACACATGTAAAATGCTTGCAGTTATAGCACCCTCTATTAGGCATCCTAGGAAGCACATGTAAAATGCTTGCAGTTTTAGTGCCCTCTATTAGTCATCCTAGGAAACACATTTAAAATTCTGTGAGCTCCCCCTAGTGGGCTTTCTAAAGTAGGTCATTAGGTTACTAGAGTTCAAACAGTTCTTCTAGATCAAATGAGGCCTCTAGGGGCCGATTTAGTATATTACATACCCCTACATACATACATATGTAAGGGTAAAGTATATTACAAAATTCTACCTTTACAACCTATGTATATATATTGAAAAACGCATAAAAAAACCCTTCAAAACGCATCCAAAAAAGCATCAGCTGCTGCGTTTTTGGATACGTTTTTGGGATACAGTTTGGATGCAATTTTCAATGTGTTTTTCTTCTAGTGAAAAAACAGATCAAAACTGATCAAAAATGTCGTGTGAACATACCCTTGCATACCGAAACACCGCCCCTGAAGTGTATTTAACAATGTTCGAGTGTGATTACATTGATTTCACATACATTTTTGCATTGCGTGAAACAGATGCGTTCAAAGAATTGACATGTCATTCCTTGATCCGTTTTACACATTGAATAGGCAATAAAAACTATAGGGATACATTTCTGCAGTCCAAAAAAGATATCCAAATACCTACCACTTTTTGTGGCACGTTTTTGGATGCAGTACATTTTATGGATTGCAAAACATATCCAAGAGGCTGTGTGAACATACTCAAAGCCTCATTTATGAAAACTGTCTAGCAGTAAGACTGTCCTTGTTGCCCATAGCAACCAGAGCTCAGCTTTCATTGCTTTACCTGCACTGGATAAATGAAAGCTGAGCTCGGATTGGTTGCTATGGGCAACAAGGACAGTTTTCATAAATGAGGCCTATTAAGTGTGCTGACGACGTGGTTTTACTTACGAAGCCCCCTACTACCAGATATCTGAAACCTATGTCTATTACTAAGAATTTCATAGACTAAAATAGTGTTCTCATTTTAATACTACGGAATCGTAATCAAGGGATTCTCTAGCCTTTGCTGAAAGGTCCTTTAACCCCACGGCAGCTGGAGCTACCACTACATGAATTGGCCAGACAAGTATGGCAGCAATTAAAATCCCTATTAGAGTTTAATAATACAATGGCTAAAACCTCACTCTACTCCTAACCATCTCTTATCTTCACAAGATTTGCAGCTTTGGGTGGATCCCAAGGTTTCTATATAAAAATGATATAAATGTATTGGACCATACAGGTCTGAAACATGTAACCGGTATGGGATTCACTGATTTTTTTACTTGGTTTATGTGAAATAAAGAATTTTCCACTTTTTAATGTTTGGCTATGTGCTGATACATTTCCCAATTTTTTCGGATGTTATTCCTGCTGGTCGGTGGTTTGATCGAGCACATTCCTTTATTTACAAGTGGAATATTGGATCCAGTAGCCTTTTTCCACAGCTTATAATCATGGATGTGGTAAGCTCCGTACAACCTTGTGGTTCATTTTCAGAAATGTTCTATATTGTATCCTCGCAGTGCAAATACGTCCTCTGGTGTGATTGCAAAATGGTGACAACTTTTCTTTTATAACTAGAGGGAAGCTATAATATGTCATCTCCATGTTTTGCAATTCACTTATAAAATTAGTTGAGTTACTTATTTTTCATCAATATTACTTAAAGGGGTGTTCCTATGAAGCAAAGGCAACCTGGGAAACACATTTAAAATTCTGTGAGATGCCCTTAGTGGGCTACCTAATGTAGGTCATTAGGTTAAAAAGTTCAAACAGTTTTCAGATAAAAAGACCCCTCTCAGCAATTTGGGGAGCCCACGTGCAAACAGGGAGGAGGGCGCATTGGGGGGCCACCCTCCTTTCATTCTAGGGAAAATTTTCCTAAATATGCCAAGCATACACTTTAATTTGGAACCCCCCATAAAAGGGAAACGGGTGGAGCAAAATGTCGTTGCGGCCCATAGACTGTCACTACTCGTGACGCGTAAGCGCCGTAAATAAACGACATGTCAATTATCTCCCCGCTCGTCAAAAAAAATTTGTATTGTATACGGGGGGAAAAAGGGTAATACATAGTTCTCTTGAAATGTGGATTACCATAATGACTGGGGCCATTTGCTTATTAAGCGCAGTACGCTCACAATACGTGGGAAATGCCCCCAAAAAAAAGGCTGTGTAACTTACCCAAAGGGCTAAACCCCTGGGAAAAGGACAAATACCGGTCGGTTTAGTGCAGACCCCACGGCCGCGGGTGGGGGTGGGGGCCGGCTTCTCTCCGCGATTAGCAAAGAAAAGCCCTCCCCCTTCACAGAGATTTCTTTAAACCTTTCCGAAAAAGGGTTTTGGAAGAATGAACATGCACAATGTTTTTCGGGGCGGCCGCGGTAAACCATCATGGGGCCCGCTGCGGGGTTTTCCATAGCGGCCCTGTTTTTTTTGTTTTTTTGGCCGGTTTTTATTTGAAAAAAACCGCGAACCGCTAAAAAACCGGGTCCGAAAACCCGGGGTGCCATGGGGACATATGCCCTAAGGGGATTTTCACACTGCGTTCTTGGATACATCTTTAAATGTGGGTTTGGATCCGTGTTTCAGACCCCAAACAAGTTTTTTAACAATGTCAGTGTGATTTTTTTAATTGCTTTTAATGTAAAACACACGTTGACTTCAAGAATTTCTTTGTGATGCGTCTTTCGATCCCATTCAAAATTGTATGTTTAATTTTTGATCCGTTTGACACAGCAGACGCCCTATTTAAAACTATAGGGTGCATTCCTGCTGCAGCAAAAACACATCCAAGCACGCACCTGGATGTGTTTTAGGGTATGTTCGCACGGCGTGTTTGGATATGATTTCGGGACCGTGTTGGACCTGACAAATGCATCCAAGAATGTAGCGTCGATCAGATTCAACATGGGTCCAACAGCAGCTATGTGTTGGATACGTTTGGAGCCCCAGGGTCGCCCCTATACTTTATTATAGGGCTCCTGCTGCGTCCCTTTCACTCCAAAAATTAATGTCCAAAGAAGGATCTGAAAAAGACCAACAGACGTTTCTGAACGCCGTAGTGTTTTTTACATTGTGAGCAGTGAAAAACACACTGCTCATTGTCAGATGTGTGTTTGGGCCCGTCTAATGAAATAAAAATGAAGCACTGAAAAAGCAAGTGCTAGGAATTTTTTCTGCAGATTGTTTAGATGAACAGGCACCCTTCACTGGACATGATTAGGATATGTTTTAGCCTCTGGATGTATACAGAAACATTACAGTCACTGACCGTAGGCAAAGATCCTAAAAAAGTGAAATACCAAGTATAAGCTTATATTCACACAGCATAAAATTTTGCAGTTATAATATGTGTTTTTTTAATTAGTTTGTACAACTTTTTTTTCTTTGGTGTCTTTTTTCATGCATTTTGTGGCACATATTTTTGATGCATATTTAGGGCATGTTTCAGAAAAACCAAAATTTTATTTTATTTTTGGGTGAAGTACATGTTAAAATATGCACCAAATTGGGTGTCAATAATAAACACATGGAATCTGTTGGGTTTTTTGCAATTCCTTTTGACTCTCCATCCTGAAATTGCACATGTTACACACCAAAACGACATGCACTCGCATTTTTTATCTGTCAAATGGCATGTGAAAAAAAAAAGGCCCCCAAAGAAAATGGTTTGCATAAAAAACAATGGGATATCATATTTGCATATTTTCAGAAATATTTTGGGCCGTAAATGTGCGTAAAATGTGCATTTTAGGATGCTTTCAACAGCGCAGTTTTTTTTGATGCGTTTTTTCAAATTTTCATTTTTTTTTTTTTTTTTGTGCGTAAGGTACAGCAATTAATCTGTACATTGCTTTACAAAAAACGCGTAATTTCCGCATTTTTTTGCCCCCGATTGGTGTGCAGTAAGTACAGCATTAATTGCGACCCCTACAAAAAAAAGCAGAAAAACGCATCAACAATGCACCAAAAACGCACCCTTTTGAAAGCACCCTTAGGGATGTCCCAATGCACCCGGGTTTTTTTCCGGCTTTTCGCCGTTTGCGGTTTTTCAACCGCCTAAAAACCCGGCCGAAAGAGACAATTGTGCTCTATGGAAAACCCTTTCACATCCCCCCTGACCGGTTTTGCCATCGAACGTTTTTTTAGCCGGCGGTCCGGGGCAAAACATTTTAGAAGCACAAACTTCCCTCCCGAAAACCGCGAATGTGTGCTTCTCAATGGGAAGGGGGGGGGGGGCTTTTTTCCGTTCTCACGGGGAAAAGCCGTCCCCCCCGCGGCCTGAGGACCCGCAAAACGGACAAATACCCCCGGCAACCGGCCGGTATTTGTCCCCCTGCCGTGGGGATGCGCCCTTAGTGTGTTTGTATCCATAAGACTTCCAACACAGTCATTGATTACTTACTTGAAACACCTTTCTGAACAATTTAGACAACTGAAAGAAGCTTAAAACTGCACCAAAACTGCACTGTGTGAAAGCACCCTTATGCATCCAAAAACCATGACTTCCTGAAAAAAAAGTCCCTTAAAGTTTTGCATTAACTTTTCACAGTTTGTGCAAAGCACCAAAAATAAGCAAAACTCTCCATCTGCAAACAGACTGTGACACATGATATACAAATCCTAGACCCTGGCATGGCCTCACCCAATGGGTGACACAGCAGCATGAAGTGACTGACCTTTACAAGAATGGGTGACTAATGCGGTGTGTATACAAGAAGCAGCCCCCTCTGTCCAATAAATGGAACAGTACAGACGCCTAAGACTCACATCCCTACCACAATCGAAAAAATGCAGCATACAGGAAGGACAGGGGTCAGTCATGTACATAGGGGATATTTTAGGATGGATTCAGGAGGGAGATGGTTAATACCACGTGTGTGTTTATCAGATAACTTATCCCATTGATACTAGGAAGATTAGGATCAACCGCACTTGGGAGGGATCTTTAGTGAACAATGACAGCAGAACTACTCCCAGTCTGTCTGTCAAAGGATTCCAAATATTTTTTCATCCTCATCCCCAGGATAGGACACGGAGCAGCAGGCACAGAAGCTTCGGCAATAAAGATATTTGGGAATTTCCAGTAGAACAAACGTCTGTAATTTACCAACACTCTCAGTCTGTAGCGACGAGCCATTCAGTATACAGTATACCCTGTTTCCCCGAAAATAAGACCGTGACTTATATTAATTTGTGCTCCTAAAGACGAGCCAATACTTATATTTAGGGGATTTTTTTTTTTTCTATGAACAAGAATTCACATTTATTGTTGAACAAAACATCAATATGTATTAATATATTGTAGTGATTTCATCACAAACATCAGCACAAGCAGCCAAACTCTGAATTGCATAAAAAAAATGCACTATGTCTTATTTTCGAGGCATGAAACCAAAGTCGCTTTGTGCCTCCCCCACCCTTTAACAAATTAATTAATAACTGATTAATTTACTCTTCTAAACCAATGGGGTAAGAAACAGAAAACACTGGTTTGCACCATCAAATATACTGTCATGCCCAGACATTGCTTTGCTTGGTTGAGTGCAAGGTCATATGTGGCTCTTGAGCTTTTGTGGAACTACAGATCCCAGCATTCCCTGTCACTATGTATGTGTCTGTTGATGTTGGGTGTTGTAGTTTTAAAACAGTTGCAGAAAAAAGGGAGCAGACTATTAGTAAAATGCAGAAAAAAACTGGGAATGAGCCTGGCCAATAATGGAAGTTATTTCTATAGTATGACATCAGAAAATCTGAAATACCCGCAGCTGTCCTTCATGCGAATGCAATATCCTGACCTCTCCTAAAACAGGAAGGGGACACATGTATAGGAGATGTCTGCAGATCAGGAAATACTTGGGAGAATCTGCACACAGGATAAATACGTCATTGTATCAAGGATCATCTACTACTATTACCATCATTGCCATTGCTTTTTGCAGGCAGCAGTTCACATTGGCAGTTTGATTTCTATCTAGATAACAGATTTGAAGGGCACAGACCACTGGATGTGGAGATACATATACACACACTTAATTTGTTTTGTCCTATCTTGATGCATGGCCAATCAACTGGACCAGTCTGCACCAATTTGGCAAATAGGTATTCAGTAAATAAGGTGCTTTGGAAGATCTTAGACCGGTTTTTCACAGAAAGGAAAACTGACTCCATAAAACTTCATTTTGACTAAATACAATAAAATAGACACTTTCCCTAGAAAACCCTGAATCAAAAACTAAACAAATCCCTGATGGTTTATTATCTGGTTTTTTTCCATTTAATTAAAAAATTTGGTCTGTGACTGTGTATATACATATAAATATACACACAAATATATACAGTGGGTATTCATATCCCTTGAACTATTTGTAAAGGTTACAGCCACAAACTGGTGTCCAGAGAGTTCAAAAAGCTTGGTTGTCTGTTGGGACATGATGAAAAATGGAAGAGGAGAATCATACTTATCCACTGAATGTATTTTATTGATATTTTATGTGATAGAGCAAACAAAAAAGCAAGTATTTGTGAAGTGTACAGAAAATAATACGTTTTTCCAGATTTTTGCAAATTTAAAACGGAAAAAGTGTGGTGTGCATATGTATTGATCCCTCTGTACTCTGATACCCCTAAATAAAATCCAGTGTGACCAGTTGCCTTAAGAGGTCTCCTAACTAGTAAATAAAGTACATCTGCCTTTAATTTATTCCCAATAGAACTACAGCTGTTTTGTGAAGAGTTCAGAGGTTTGCTTAAGAACATAAGTAAACAAACAGCATCATGAAAACCAAGGAACACACTAAACAGCTCAGGAATAAAGTTGTGACAAAGTGTTGTGCAGGGTTACGTTTTAAAAAAAATAGCGCAAGCTTTAAACATCTCACAAAACAATGTTCAATCCATCATCCATAAATGGAAAGCGAATGGCACAACTTCTAACTTACTAAGACAAGGCCGTCCACCTAGAACGACAGCACTATGGAGAGCAGTAATTAGTGAAGCGCGAAGAGGCCTGCGGTCACTCTGGAGGAGCTGCAGAGATCCACAACTCAGATGGGAGAATCTGTCCACAGGACAAGTATTAGCCGTATACTCCACAAATGTAATCTTTATGGAAAAGTGGCAAGAAAAAAGCCAACCATAAGAAGTCTTGATTGCAGTTTTGCAAAGAGCTATATAGGGAACACAGCCATCATGTGAAAGAAGGTGCTCTTGTCAGCCGACACCAAAATTAAACTGTTTGGCCTAAATGCCAAATGCTGTGAGTGGAGGAAAACCAACCCTGTCCATCACCCTGAACACAACATCCCCAGCCTCTAGATGCGCAAAGCTGAACGAAACATCCCCACAACCGTCATTGTAGCTAAAATTGGTCCTACAAAGTATTGACTAAGGGGGCTAAATACATATGCACCGCACAATTTTTCCCCTATAGCAAATATTTGAACAACTATATTTTACCATTGGCACACACAGTTAATTTATGGTCACACAGATTAGCATCTAGAGGAACCCAAAAATGGTGTCATCCTTCAAGGGCCATTGCACACGTCCCTGTTGCAGATCTGCGAAATGGATAAATTAATGGAACAACTTCTTATACACAATCCTGAACTGCACAATTCTACCGATATTTAAATATTTTGTGCCTTTTAAGCCATCAATCTTACCTCTCGCAGTTACACTTTGAAGAGAGCAATCCCATCCTGTAGGCTCATCTGGGGTAGCACCTTGTTCTTCTTCTGTATCCTCATGCAATGTCTCTAGAGGTAATTGTGTTGGTGGGGATTGTGCACGCTTGGTATATTGTGAAATCTTTGGAGGAGTTTCATATCCTACCTGACAAATTGGCAATTCAAGCTTGGCTTGTTCTATGGTCTGTAGAGGCACGTCATCTGAGTCGCCATTTGTCGTTACAGTATCTTCTGAAGGGATCTGCTTTTCAAAAGTGTTAGCAATTAGGCCAAGTCTTTGTTCTTCATCAAACACAACTTGTAGGTTTTGGTCGTTAAGCTCACCAGCCTGAACCCCTTCGTCATCAGCCGGCAAATCGTGTGGTTCTATGACTTCTCCACTAAGAGAACTTGTATTGTCTGTGTTTTCTGAGCCCCCCACAATGTCCATGTTTTGTGAACCCTCCACAATGTCCGTGTTATCTGAACTCTCCACAATGTCCGTGGTTTCTGAACCCTCCACAATGTCCGTGGTTTCTGAACCCTCCACATTGTCTGTGGTTTCTGAACCCTCCGCATTGTCCGTGTTATCTGAACTCTCCACAATTTCAGTGGTTTCGGGACCCTCCACATTGTCTGCGATTTCTGAACCCTCCACACTGTCTGCCTTTTTGGAATCATCCACATTGTCCACGTTTTCTGAACTTACCACACTAACCATTTTTTCAGAACCCTCCAGATTGCTCATGTTCTCAGAGCCCTCCCCATTGAACATATTTTCCGAACCCTCCATTTTGCCTGAGTTATCAGAATCCTCCACATTTGGACGACTGGCACTGCCCATTTGGTCACTGTCCTTTATGTTGGGGTAGGATACACAAATTTCGGATTTTTCTTGGTTAGAACATTCCCCGTTCTTTATTACTGGACTGCCACATGTCCTTGTATGTTCTGTAACAGGTTTCTGTGAAGTATGTGTTACCCCCTGGGCATCCTCAGTGACCTGTCTGCTTTCCGTGTGACCCAATAATGATGTGTGATAATTATCTGAACTTGGCTGCTCACAGCTCTGTCTGCCATCATCAGTCTCTTTGATAACATTGTATTGTACATCTTCAGATACCTCCGACAAGGACTCATTTTCTAGACTAAAGGCTTGCTGGAAATTCTTATCTCCATTGTCAAAGGAGAAGTGTGTGCAGTTAGGTATCGAGGACCCTCTAACCCCAAATTCAATGTCCACCAGACCTATTGTCTCTGGCTTTTGAGTATGATCTGTATCGTAATGAGTAACACTTGCTCCCATAATAATCTCTTTGTTGGGCGGCTGCAGATGGCTGTGAAGGAAATTATCAGTGCACTTATTGCTGTTTGGAATACTTAAAGTCTGATTATTCTTGGATCTTTGGTGCGATTTGTGCTGGCTTTTGTAGTTTAAGGCTATAGACTGAGTTAAGGAGCCCTTCTGAGGACCAAAACGTGGCACTGTAATATCACGCAGCTCCACATACTCTCCTTCAATCTCACCGGAGCAATCTGATTTGACATCAAAAGTATTAACCATTGTATGGCCATGGCTGGTGGATGGATGTTCCAAAACAGCTTCTTCATCTTGAACCATCAATTCCTGCACAGTATTGTGGGCTGGACCCTTGCTTTCGTGAGCAAATCTTTCCAAATTCTTTGTCGACTCCTCAGCTGATGGTTTTTTTTCCACAAACTCAGGATGAACGATCATATCCCATGGTACCCTGTGGAGTTGATCATCACAAGTCAAGAGACAGTTCTCCAGCGAGGCCCCTATACGCTCAGAGTTAATGAATTCCAGCCATTCCAAGGTGAAGATGGAACTATAGGACACCTCCGGAAGCACAACCTCATCAATGTTATGTAGATCATGTGCAAGACATTTTAGCACAATTCTTGGAGTCTTTCTCAGATAAGGCACCACTTGGAGGTAGAAGTCTCCGGGCTGTAGAAGTCTCCAGTCAATGGAGGCCAACTGTAGAACAATCTTGTCGTGGATACAGAGGGGCCACCCAGCATGGCGGAACAGTAGTCCACAGTACTGTAACTGCAGGAAGCAGAAAATACAATTTGGAACATTTCTGAGAAAATTATAGCACAGACAATAAAATATTATACTGGCTACAAGGATAGAAAACCAAACAATGTAATCAACATCTAAAGTAGGCAAATATAAGGGGTCACATAAGATTAATGAAGCACACCGAGACACAGGTGGCTACCTATTCAGCGAATTATAGTTGTGAAACCACATTATAATTTAGTCAATGCTAACATTTTTCACACATCAGCTAACCAGTTTAGATTATCTAAGGGTTTCTTTTTTATGCAGGAAGGCACAGCAATTAATGCTGTACATTGCTGCACAAAAATCGCGGCAAAAATCGTGACAAAAATCATGGTAAAATCGCAAATTTTTGCCGCTCTTTTTGTGCAGCAATGACAGCATTCATTGCTGTGCCTTCCTGCAGAAAAAAAGCACTAAAAGTGCATCAAAAATGCGCCGTGTGAAAGCACCCTAAGACCATCTTTCCTGGAACCCTGATTGGGACTAATCAGGGTTCCAGGAAAATGATGGCACCTGGTCAGGGTTTTCCATGGATCATTGGATATCAATACTAACAAAGGTAAGAGGTAAGTAAGGGTGCTTTCACATGGTGCGTTTTTGATGCGTTTTTTCAATGCGTTTTTTGTGTGGGAAGGCACAGCAATTAATGCTGTACATTGCTGCACAAAAATCGCGGCAAAAATCACGGTAATAACCGCGAATTCACCGCGATTTTTGTGCAGCAATGTACAGTAAAATTTGCTGTGCCTTCCTGCACAAAAAACGCATTGAAAAAACGCACCAAAAACGCACCGTGTGAAAGCACCCTAAGCCATCTTCGGATTATTCTTATGTGTGGAAATCACTGCTCTACCATACGCCAAAGTAAAACTATAAATTAGACCCTAACATTCAGTTAGTTAAGGGTCGGTCACATTAATATGACACAAATTATTGTGAACAATTGAGAATGGTGTATAAAAACGTTATATTTGATCATATGGTTTCATGACCTCAGATACCTTTAAATACTTATAATATCATAACATGGATATAAATGCTTTCAATCACAATTTCATTGAATAGAAACCCTCACAAGTTATACCCGTAACCCCCCTCAGTAACCACACAAGCCTCCTGTTGCAAACTCTGTAAGATCCGTTTTGCTGGAATCAAAAAATCGATGAGATAACTGAGGCCATCTCCACGGTAGGTCTTCTCCACAACATCCAGGACTTGGCACAGCACGGTGGCAGCAGTGGAGTCGAATGGATGGTAGAGCGAGGAGAGGGTCTTCTGAAGGCAACTATCCAGAGACTGGGAATCCTGCAAAGGGAAAGACGAGAAATGCACAGCTGCTTAAGCCGTTTCCATGTAAAGACCATCATTTCTTCAGAAGACTTCACTGCCTCCCAGACCAAAAAATACTTTTAACCCAACCTTAGCCTTGACCTTTGGTAAGAACAAATGCACAGAATGTTTATAACGGAGAAATATTCCTTCAATAAAGGCCAAACAGAGAAGAAATAATCACAACTTACTATGGCAATTATCATGAAACATCATGGGGTGACAGAATAACCAGAGATGCCGCTTATCATGAAACATCATGGGGTGACAATAACCAGAGATGCCGCTTATCATGAAACATCATGGGGTGACAGAATAACCAGAGATGCCGCATTATCATGTAAACCATTCATAGGGTGACAGAATAACCAGAGAGGCCCGCTTATCATGACAAACACATGCCCAATGGGGTGACAGAATAACAGTAGATGCCGCTTATCATGAACATCATGGGGACAGAATGAGCAGAGATGCCGCTTATCATGAAACATCATGGGGTGACAATAACCAGAGATGCCGCTTATCATGAAACATCATGGGGTGACAGAATAACCAGAGATGCCGCTTATCATGAAACATCATGGGGTGACAGAATAACCAGAGATGCCGCTTATCATGAAACATCATGGGGTGACAGAATGAGCAGAGATGCCGCTTATCATGAAACATCATAAGGTGACAATAAATAGAGATGCCGCTTATCATGAAAAATCATGGGGTGACAGAATAACCAGAGATGCCGCTTATCATGAAATATCACGAGGTGACAGAATAACCAGAGATGCCGCTTATCATGAAACATCATGGGTGACAGAATAACCAGAGATGCCGCTTATCATGAAATAATAACCAGAGATGCCGCTTATCATGAAATATCACGAGGTGACAGAATAACCAGAGATGCCGCTTATCATGAAACATCATGGGGTGACAGAATAACCAGAGATGCCGCTTATCATGAAACATCATGGGGTGACAGAATAACCAGAGATGCCGCTTATCATGAAACATCATGGGGCGACAGAATAACCAGAGATGCCGCTTATCATGAAACATCATGGGGTGACAGAATAACCAGAGATGCCGCTTATCATGAAACATCATGGGGTGACAGAATAACCAGAGAGGCCGCTTATCATGAAACATCATGGGGCGACAGAATAACCAGAGATGCCGCTTATCATGAAAAATCATGGGGCGACAGAATAACCAGAGAGGCCGCTTATCATGAAAAATCATGGGGTGACAATAACCAGAGATGCCGCTTATCATGAAACAACATGGCGTGACATAATAACCAGAGATGCCGCGTATCATGAAACATCCTGGGGTGACAGAATAACCAGAGATGCCGCTTATCATGAAATAATAACCAGAGATGCCGCTTATCATGAAACATCATGGGGTGACAGAATAACCAGAGATGCCGCTTATCATGAAATATCATGGGGTGACAGAATACCCAGAGATGCCGCTTATCATGAAACATCATGGGGTGACAATAACCAGAGAGGCCGCTTATCATGAAAAATCATGGGGCGGCAGAATAACCAGAGATGCCGCTTATCAAGAAACATCATGGGGAGACAGAATAACCAGAGATGCCGCTTATCATGAAACATCATGGGGAGACAGAATAACCAGAGATGCCGCTTATCATGAAACATCATGGGGCGACAGAATAACCAGAGAGGCCGCTTATCATGAAAAATCATGGGGCGGCAGAATAACCAGAGAGGCCGCTTATCATGAAACATTACAATATGATAGGATAATCAGAGATGCCATTTACCAGAAAACATCATGGGGTTATAGAATAACCATGGGTGCTCTCAACAGGAGACGTTATGTAGTGATGGAATAATTTGAGGTGCTCTTACCATGAAACTTCACAAAGTGATAGAATAACAATGGGTGCTCTCATCAGGAAACATTACAAGGTGACAGAATAACCATGGGTGCTCTCACTAGAAGAAATGGAGTACTACACACGGTACAATTTGCTGTGTGACATGCATGTAAATGTCCTAAGCCTCTGACAGAAGCTCTACCTGTCTAGTAATGCTTAAATAATGTATGCAAGCCCCATATTTTGTGTCAAATCAGACACTCCTGCCACATGTTAGTAGACAAAGACACAAACGCTGTAATCTCATCACACTTCATCTCAGTCACTTAAACAATTAAGCAAATAAAGAGGGTGGAGGGAACGCACACAACTAAATCCATTTAAATTATTGCCATTTAGACTCGCACTGATTTGGAGTGTGGCGCAGATGGCCAAGGACAAAAACATGAAAGTCAAGAATATTTAAAGTTTAACAATTCTTGCCACTGCAGGGAAACGCACAGCAGAAATGAGCAGGATACCCTGTTCCCCGAAAATAAGACCTAGTGCATTTTTAGTTATGAAATTCAGAGTTTGGCTGCTTATGCTGATGTCTGTGATGAAATCACTACAGTATATTAATACATGCTGATGTTTTGTTCAACAATAAATGTGAATTATTGTTCATGGAAAAATAAGACGTCCCCTAAAATTTATATCAGACACTGTCTTATTTTGGGGAAAACAGGTAAAGCTGCATGGGGCAAGACATGAGAAGTGGCAGTATCCAGCAGCAGACCCAAAGTAGCAGTATGAAGCCGCAATGTAAAGGACACTTGGGGCTTGTCCACAAGGCGGGGTTTTCAGTCGGTTTTACAGACTGTTTTCGGATTTGAAAACCATCAACATAGACTTTAATAGAAAATCCGCTCAGCAGCCCACACTGAATGGATTTTCTGCCGGACGGTTTTTCACACCGCCGATGGTCCGAAAAACTTGGAGCATGTTCATTCTTCCTCCCGGTTTTCAGGCAGAACATGAACATGTCAGTGGTTGAGGGGAACGGGCAAACCGCAGACAGAACTGTCCCCAAAACCACAGAACAGATTTCAAAATACCGGCCAGATTCTATAATCAGAATCCGGCCGGTATTTGCATATTGCCATGTGGACACAACCCTAGGCTATGTCTACACAGCACAGATTTTCTGTCAGATTTTCAGTGGTTTTAGTATTTAGAAACCGCTGGAAATCTGACGGAAAACAGAGACTTCACATAGACGTCAATACAAAAAACGACCTTTAGTCTACAAAGGTTGGTTTTTTTTTCTGGTCGGTTTTGGGCGCCCCGGTGGTTTTAGGACCCTGTTGTAAAATAGTCCAGCAGAAGAGTTTCTATTGAAGTCTATGAAAACCGTTTGGGAATTTTTTGGGCCCCAGTTCTGCTAAAAAAATCCGTCCTAAGTGTTTAAAAAAAAGGGTTTTTAAAAACGGGTATGTCCCAGTTTTTAAAAAACTTTTAAAAAACTCCCTTTGAAAAGGGCCACCCAAAACAAAAAACAAAACAAACACAAAAAAATTTTGGTGGGAAAACCTAGATGTTTTGGACAAAAATACTGACAAAAAACCGGGTTTTTAAAAAGGGGTTTTTTTAAGGGGTTTGGTTTCCGATGAGTTTTTTGCCTATTTCAGTCTAGACCAAGCCCAAAGGTTTTTTTTATTTTTGGGGGCGTATTTTAATGTGTAACTTCGCTAAATAAACCCAAAATTTGGTGAAAAAATTTTTATTAAGGGAAAACCCCCATTGTTTTTTCAGGCAAAGCTAAAAAACCGGGGTGAACATACCCTTGGGCCCCGATCAGGGCCTTTTTTTAAAGTTAAAGGGCCAATTTTTATAAATAAAAAAGGGTGAATTAAATCAGAAAATTTTAAAACCGGGTTTAAACAAGGATTTCTAAAAGGTTAAAAAGCTAAAATTTTCCTTTCTTCCCCAAAAAACATCCTCACAGCCCGCCCAAATCATGACCATGCTTTTTCCCGTCCTCCTCATTTTTCAACCCCCATTTTTCCTGGAAAATAATTGGGCCCATTTCCCCCTTTTCTCCTTGCTGGGCAATGAAGGGTCTTATCTACCCCTGCATTTTACCCCCCTAAAATTTTTGCTGCCCCAACCGTTTCCCCCTATAATGCCTTTCCCCCACCAAACAGACCAACCGATTACTGTTTTATCCTACTCCCCTATTAACCCTCTCTTGTCCTCCAAAACTGGTGGGGGAAAATATCCCCAAACCCCGGGCCACCTCAGCACATTCCCCTTATTTTTTATCTCCAAATGCTAAAAGAACTGTTTTACCAACTTTCCCCTAACCCTGCAACTTAAAAAAAAATTCCCTTGGCCCTC
Source organism: Phyllomedusa bahiana (assembly GCA_025379985.1). Classification (NCBI taxonomy): domain Eukaryota; kingdom Metazoa; phylum Chordata; class Amphibia; order Anura; family Hylidae; genus Phyllomedusa; species Phyllomedusa bahiana. The sequence goes on from JAODAL010031255.1 coordinate 25,439, forward strand.
CTTACCTTTTCCTTTTTTTCTGGGGGCTCTCTGGAACAAACGGTTTTGGATGCCAATAATCTTCCAAATTTCATTACTCTTTATTTCAAACCCAAAACCCATAAATTTCCTTGGGGGTTTACGGGGAAAACCCGGCTGGGGCCCCCCTTTTGACACCCGCTCTCCTTCGGGGCTCTCCCCCTTTTGGGGTTGGTCTCCAACTTAAACCTTTCTCCCGCCCTGGGGAACAAAACATGGGGAGGGGTTTGCCTTCTTTGTCAGAAACCTGGGTTTCCCTTTTCCCCCACTTTCCCCCGCTACCTTTCTCAACCTCCCCTCCTTTGAGGTTCACTCTGCCGAATCTACGCCCCCCCCAACCCGCAAATGGGGTAAAACTACCCCAACCCCCCGGGCCCCCGCCACCCCCTTCCCTTTTCCACTTTGCCCCTGGCTTTCTCCACTTTCTTTCCCCTTTATATCCCCACTATCATAAAAGGGTGACTTTAACCTCCCCATTGCCAAAAACCCCCCTCTTCTGCCAGCAAAAATTCCCGTCAAATTTCCTCTTCCTCGGCCTCTCCCCGTGGAAATCTGGGGCCCCCTTTAATTTAAAAATGGCACCCAATGGAAATCATTCTTCACCCCCCCCTCCGGGCCCCCTATCTGACTTCTCTAATCTCCACACCCCTAAAATTTTTCCTTTTAAACCCAACCTGCTTACCTTCTCCCCCAATTTTCCCCCCCCTGCTCCTCCCGTCTCCCATCTAGTGCACCCCGGCAGGAAAACCCAAAAAAACCTTTAAACCCCCGCCTCTCTCTGATTCCCCCTTTTTTTACCTCTTTTACCCCAAAAACCCCATTTTGATGACCCTGGGCACGCCCAAGGGTTTCTACAACCACACAAAACTCCCCACACTCGATTTGGTTGCCCCCCCTTTTACACACAACAGAACCCGGGAAAAAACAACAGACAACCCCGGCACACAGACTTTTACCAAAAAAGCTTGGGGGGAAGGGTTCCAAGGGAAATTCTGATACGCCGCTGGAAGAAAACCTGCTCCACCCCTTTATTACCCCCAAAACAAATTATCATACACACATTTAAGTTGCACTCACCTTTAGCCAAAAAGGAAATTTCTTCACCAATCTCATATCCTCCTGTCTCACAACCCCAGAAACTTTTTTAAAACCCTTTTACTCTCTCCTCCGGTTTAAACCCGCCCTCCTTTCCCCCTTTCCCCCCTTTCAAGCAGGGCGACTTTTCCACCCAAATTTTTAAACAAGACCAAAAACCCATCAGAGAAAAAATTTACCCCACTGTCCCCTTCCCCCATCCATGCCTGTGCAGTCCACACCAAACCCCCCCTTCTACCATCACCCCCCACTTCCCCCCTAACTTTCTTTCCACTGTCCTCATGACAAAACTTCCTCTCTTTCTTTCCAAAATTCCAACCTCACTTTCCTGAAACCCTTGAAACCCATTGCCATCTCACCTCATCCCAAAACCTCGTGGGTTTTTATCATCCCGCCCTTGCCCCTCTCTTCAACCTTTCAATAACCTTGGCATTTTTTCCCTTTTTCCTTTAACCCCTTAAGGGAAACCCGGGCCGTTTTTGGCCCCCTTTCCCGACACAGCCCTATTTTTGAAAATTTGCTGAGTCAATTTAATTTTTGAGAATAAAATTTTTGACACTTTTTCCCATCCATGTGATTCTGGGGTTTGGGTTTTCTCGTACACATTGTGCTTTAATTAGAAAAAAATTTTTAATCCATAAAAGCCTTGTTTTTTTGTAAAAAATTTAAAAAAATTTCATAAAAAATTTTGGAAAAATTTCTGTGATTTTTTGAAATTTTCCAAAATTTCTGCTAAAGGGACAAAATTTTTTTCCCACCACAAATTTTTTAAAACCCAGCATCTCCATTTTGCCCTTTTAGGTTGGCACCCCTTTTTTTTAAATGTCCTTTTTTTTTTTTTGCATTAGGGGTTAAAAAATTTAGAAAATCTTTTAAAAATTTTTCAAGAAAATTTGCAATAAAATTTTTTTTTTTAGGGCCATTTCCCTACGTGGCCTTTGGGGGGCCTGCATGTTGGGTCCCCCCATAAATGAAAACTTCAAAGAACTAGACCCTTAAAGTATTTACAACGGGTTTTTGGGGGAATTTTGTTAAACCCTTTTTGGTTTTTTTCAAAAGAAATTAAACCAAAGGGGAGGTAAAATTTTAAAAATTTAAAATATTTTTGCAGTTTTTAAAATTTTTATCCATTATTCACTGGAAACGGAAAATTTTTGACTAGGAAAATTGAAAATTTTTTAATTTTTAAATTCCCCCCGGGTTTCTGCCTTTTTAGAAATATCCCAAAATTTGGCCCTAGGGGAAATTTTTTGGTCACCCAAAAGCCCCAGAAATAGGAGGACACCTACTGGCCTGGGGGGGTCTCATTTTAAAAGAAATTTTTTTTTAGGCCCATTTCAGGATTGAAAGGGGCCCTAAGATGCAAAAAACTTAAAAAAACCCCCCTTTAAAAAAGACTCCATTTTGGGGAAATTTTACCCCCCTTTTGGGTATATATACAGGTGGGAAAGGAGAAATTTTTGAGGGCCAAAAGGTGTTTTCAAAAATTTTTTTTTAAAGGGCATTAGGCTTTTGAAAATTTTTTCTTTTTTTTTTTCCCAAAAACCCCTGCAATTTTAGTTTAAAAAAATGTTTCAAAATTTAAAGGTTTTCCTGGAAAAAAAAACCCCCAAAACTTTGTTTAAGGGCAATTTTTTCCCAAATTTCGGCAAAAAACCTTTTTTAAAAAGGGGGTGGGGGGTAAACTGCTTTTTGGGGTTGCATGGGCGGGGTTGGTTCCCAAAGGAGGGAGCGCTTTTTTGGTTTTTGGGAACGCAATTTTTGGTGGGGCCTTCGCTTTTCAAACCCCCAAAGTCCCAAAAAACGGGGAAAAACCCTTTTCCAAAAATCCCCCCAAATTTTAGATTCAACCCCCCTTCTTGGATTTTATCTGGGGGTGTTTTTGGGCATTTTGGGGGCACGGTTTTTTCCCAAATCTTTTTTTTTTACTTTGGGGGCCTTTGAAAAGGGGGGAAAAAAACCCCATTTTCCACCATTTTTTTTTTGGGCCCTTTAATTTTAAAAAAGGTTGGGCCGGGTGCAGTGTAAATAAAGGAAACTTTACTAGGGGGGTGGGTTAAAATTTGCTTTTGGTTAAAAATTTATTTTTATTTTTTTTATGTTTTACTACTTTTACCCCAATAAAAAATAGGTCAAAAAAAATTTGCGTTTTTATGTTGTCCCCATTCTGACATTTCATAACTTTTTTAATTTTTCTGTGTGCAGAGCTGTTGGGCCCCTTTTTTTTTGCGGGGGGAATTGGGTGCTTTTATTTGGACCATTAAAAAGGGGGGCTACAAACTTTGTTTTACTTTTTTTTTAAGGTTTTTTTTGAAGGCGTTTTGAACAAAATAAGCAAACCTGGTTTGTTTTTTTTATTTTTTTTTTTTTAAAGCGGTCCCTCTGGGGTTAGATATGACATGCTAGTATTCCCCAGCAGGTCGATATGAATTTCAGCAAACCCCAAAATTTTTATATTTTTTTTATTTTTTACTGCTTTTAACCCTAAAAACATTTTATTCAACAAAAAAACACAATTTTACCCGTGGGCCCTAACTTTTTTATTTTTTTGTGTATGGAGCTGGGATACAGGCTTTTTTTTTTGCGGGATGAGTTGACGTTTTTTATTGGTACATTTTTTTGGGGGGGCAAGAAATTTTTGATCAGTTTTAAATCCTTTTTTTGGAAGGCAGGGTGAAGAAAAAAAACTGCAATTCCCAGTAGTTTTTTTTTTATTTTTAACAGCGCTTACTGGGGCAGTATCCGTAATAAGTTTTCTTTTCTCTTTCAATACCATTTTATTCCTTGAAAACCCAATTTTATTAAGGGTTTTTTTTTGTTTGAAAACACTTTAAAAAAAAAAAATGTTTTTAGTTGTAAAAGAAAAATTTATGCATCCCTGTCTTCGAAAAGCCCTAAACTTTTTATTTTTTCCCTAAAAAAGGACTGGTAAGGACCCTTTTTTTTTTGCGGGATGAAATGACGTTTTTTTAAATTTTTACAAAAGGGTTTCTTTTATAGGGGTTTTTTATCACTTTATTCCATTTTTTTGTGCTGCGGGAAACCCAAAAAACTTAATTCCTTTTTTTTTTTTGGGTTTTTTTTTTCCGGCCCTTAAACCCTCGGGGAAAAATTTAAAAAATAAAAGAAAATTTTATAGGGCAAAGGGCGTTAGCGGCCCCGGGGAATACCCCAAAATGGGTTTCTTTATTTTTTTTTTGATCTTTTTGGGGGCGAATTTGGGTTTGTGAAGGGGGGAAAAAGGGGGGTTGGGACGGGGGTTTTTATTTTTTTTTTCGTGTTTGTGTTTTACATGTTTTTCACTTTTTTTACTTTTTTTTTTTACTTTTTTTTACATTTTTTTTTTTTTTTTTTTTAAATTTTCCCCATAGGGGATTTGAAAAGGGGAGATCTAAAGATCTCTCATTAATTTGGAATCAATGCAAAAGTTGTTGCTATGCACTGGTTTTCCAAAGGGCAACTGTCAGTCACGATGCCCGGGGCCCTGCCAACAGTGCACGGCCGGGCATTTGACGTCCAAAAGACAACCCGGAAGGCATTCTGTGCCCTCCTGCTGTTTTGTAGGAAAGGGGGGGACTTTCACGGATTCAAAACGATCCGTGTTTGGGGGGCCGCGGGCAGGGACGCAGGAGGGCGATCTCCCCCTGCGTCTTCCTTATTTTTTGCGACCCGATGGTCGCAAAAAATTAAGGGTTAACCGACCCCCACACTTCCCCCCCCCCCCCCACCCCCCAATGACCGGGGGCGGGGGCCCCGCAGCGGGGGTGAAAAGCTGTAAAACAGCTGACACCCCCCCCGCCCATCGGGGCATCCCCAGGAGTATGCATACGTCCCGGTGCAGTAAACCCCCCCAAAGACCTTGGGCGTATGCCCTTTCGTTTCCCTTGCCTGAAGGGGGTTTTTAAAAATTTCGAAACCCTACACCCCTCCCTTTAAAAACCAACTCTTGACCCCTCTTTTCTGCCCAATATCGCCCCATCTCATGCTTCCTTTTGCTTCCCCAAACTCCTGAGCAGCACTCCATCTTCAACTGTCCACCCCTCCCGTCCTTCCCCAAACCCTTTTTTCTTGAACCCACCCGGGAATTTTGGTTTTCCGATCCCCTCACTCTACTGAAACAGCCCCCAACCAAGGTCCCCCAATGACCTATTAAAAGAAAGCCTCAACTCCCCTTCTCGATCCCCCCCTCCTCTTAGACCCTTTTCCCCCTGCCTTTTTACACTGTCAACCCTTCCCTCCTGCACAAATCCTCTCCTCCCCGGGGATTTATGGACTCTGCCCTTTCCGGATCTCCTCTTTTCCCCCCTGATTTTGGAAAAGTTCAAACGTTTCCCCATTTTTCGCTCCACCCCCTCCCTCCGGCCCCTCTTGTTGGGGGTCCCCCAGGGGGCAGGGCCTGGGGGGCCCCTTTCTCTTTTTATTACACCTTGGGCCCCGGGCCTCATAAAAACCCCAAAACTGATTTCATTTCCACCGGGAAGCTGAAGGGGCACCCAAAATTTTCCTCTCTGGGCCCCCCACATCAATCTTTAAATGTCCCAAAATCCCCGATTGTCTGTCCCCCATATCCTCTTTTTTTTCCCCCCGTCTCCTAAAACTTAATGTAGAGAAAAACAGAGCTCATCATCTTTCCACCATCTCGCTCCAGTCCTCCACCTGATCTCTCTATTACAGTCACGGCTGTACACCCTCACCAGTCCCGCAAGTCCGCTGCCTTGGGATAACCCTGGACTCTGCTTTGTCCTTCAAACCACACATCCAAGCCCTCATCTCTGCCTGTCGCCTCCACCTGAAAAATATTTCACGAATCCGCTCATTCCTCAACCCTGACACTACAAAAATGCTGGTCCATGCTCTTGTCATCTCCCGCCTAGACTACTGCAACATCCTTCTCTGTGGTCTCCAGTCTAGCACTCTTGCTCCCCTTCAATCCATCATCAACTCTGCCGCCCGTCTTATCCACCTCTCTACTCGCTAATCAATGGCGCTTTAAATAATAATATAATATAATAATAGGCCATGTTCACACGGCTTATTCTGGGACGGATTGGAGCTGTACTGCGCGCCGTATTTGCGCTTCAGTACGGCTCCAATCCGTCCCTGTCATTATGGTAGTCCACAGTTTTCATAGAAAATTGTGGATTCCGTCGCTCCTCCCCGCATTGTCTATGGGGCCGGCGAGCAGCTCCCCCGCCCCGCCCCTTATTCAAGCCGTATTGCGGGCGGGATCTGTCCCGCAATTACGGCTTGAATAAGCCGTGTGAACCGGGCCTAATACGCCATGTTCTTACTCGCTGATGTACTAGCATCAACACCACTGGTTTAAAGTGAACGGGACCCGTTTTTTGTTTTGCTTGACATACTGTGCCCGCTGCCGCTACAGAGCAGCTTTGGAGAAGGATCCATGGCTGCTGCTGGACGACTCGGACTGAGTCCATTTAAATGCATAGGAGTGTTGTGCCTCTACATTAGCACAACTAAACAAGGTGAGCACCCAGTTCACACTGATTTTATTACATTTTTTATTGCATACGTACTTCACTATAAGAGCCCCCTGTTTTTTGTTTTTCTTTATATAATACCCCAGAACTGCATTCATTCTGCTGGAGGTGGCTGGAAACAGCCATCAAGTTTATTTCCCAACATATCCCTAGCACACTTGAAGGTAGTTACATTGCTCTTAATTCACTAGAGCAAGCTCTGCAAAGACTTAACTTTCAGGCAACTTTTTAAAATAAAGCTATGTCCACACGGTATCTTGGTTGAATTTTCAGATGGTTTGCGGATTTGGAAACCGTCTGAAAACCGACAAGAAACCATCCTCATAGACTTTATTAGAAAATCTGCCCAGTAGTCTACACTGAACGGATTTTAAGCCGGACAGATTTTTATACCGCCACTGCAATTCAGTCGTTGTGGTGGACGGGCAAACCATAGATAGAACCATGCCCCAAAACCATGCAAAAGACGATAAAATACCAGCCAGATTGTTAAACATAATCCGACAGGCATTTTACATATGCCATGTGGCCATACCCTAAAATGACCTATTTGTACATGAGTCACAGTACCATTTCTCACCACTGAATACGTTTTCTTAAACCGTTCTTTGCTCCATCTCTAATTTTCACTTGTCCCTGAGCTAATGGGTAGGGCTTAGCTGCTATGATACCCTGTTTCCCCGAAAATAAGACAGCGTCTTATATTAATTTTTGCTCCTAAAGATGTCTTATTTTCAGGTGATGTCTTATTTTTCCACAAATAAATTATAGCATGCTATACTAGTGTGTGTATTATTATATATTATATTATTATATCTTAAAGTTTAGAGTCAAAAAACCATAGGATATATGTATGTAAAGGACTTTTTTATGGCAGCTGCAGGGGATTCTCTCAAAGGATGGCAAATGTGACATGCTGGGACTTGTAGAACTAGAAGTTTCCAGCTGCCCCTCAGCCATCTGTGAGATGTGTGTGTGTCAGTGTCATTTGCTCTGTTTCTCCCCCTCTTCCCTCTATTTCTTAATGTACTTTTCTGTCTCCTGTCCTGGGATGTTCGGGACCTGTGGTGACATCACAGTCACATGACCTCCTTGCACAGGTCCTTCAGGTGCTACAACAATAAGTCCCAGGCCGCCCACCCTCCCCCCCCATTCTCTCTGCCCACCCTTAGGGACGCCCCTGTGGAGCTGCAGCAATGATTTCCGCTATGTCTTATTTTCGGGGGGGTGTCTTACATTAGGGAATTCAACAAAATCTCTGCTATGTCTTACTTTCGGGGGTGTCTTATTTTCGGGGAAACACGGTATCACCCATACCCTTTACACACAGAAGAGAAGATACTGCATTCCTTTATAGTCATAGCACAACCTCAGAATAAGCAGTAACATTATATAACAGTGCTGATCAATACAGGCTGTGAATCATGCACTGTTGTGAGATTTAATAGTTGCTAAATCTGTCTTTGCGTGTAGCTTTGACTCGCTCTTTAGCCAGATCCCCTCCTTCCCTATCAATTGACTTCTATCGGCAGCTGGAAAAAAAAAATCATCTCTCAGCCAGCTGACAGTCCAACTTGTAAAGATGGATTTCAGTAGGTTTTTCGGAGTGAATGAGTGATGAGTTTAGGTATGTGGGGGAGCAGTAATGTAGTCTATTTTTTTAATAGGATATACTTTGAAAGGTTCTTGCCTTTGCTTGTACGATTGACTTAAACAAAGTTTGTTGAAAAGGCACTGTCAATTTAGGCTTTGAAGCCTGCAGAATTCAGCTCAGTAGTAAAAAAAGTATTATTTGGGGACTGATTCCCCCCAAACGCGCGCCGTATTTGCGCCCCAATAGGGGCAAAATCGCCCCCACCTTTGGAACCACGTTCTCAAGAACATGGATTCGTTTTTTTTTCCCCCCTCACAATCCGCCGGGGGGGGGGGGGGGGAAAGTGACTTTAAATTTTTACATGAATAAAGGGAGTGCCTAGGGGGTGGGGCCCCCGCCCCCCGTGCCACCGGTAATTGCGGGGCGAAATCCCCCCCAAATTTACGTGGAAAATAACCCCTTTTGTGAACCACCCCCAAAGGTAGTCCAGAAAACGATTAAATTTTACTTTCAGTTTTTTCCATCTGCATCGGGTCATGGTTTTCAATGAGGGTTTTTATTTTTTTTTTTTTGGGAAAAGTTTCCCGGGGGAATTTACGGTTTTGGGGTTTTTGGAGACGGATCCGTGTCCAGAACATTTGTAGGTCATTTGGGGGGGATCCGCACTTTGAAACATAAGAAAAAAAAAGTTCTAAGTTTTTTTTTATTTTTGAAAACTGCCCGGGAGAAAATACGCATTTTATGGCTACATCGCATATTTTTTAATGAGATCAGTAGGGATGATTTCCACATGGTTTCCAACTTGTCGTGTGGATGGAGCGTAAGGGTGCTTTCACACGGTGCGTTTTTGATGCGTTTTTTGTGCAGGAAGGCACAGCAATAAATGCTGTACATTGCTGCACAAAAAATGCGTTGAAAAAACGCATCAAAAGCGCACCAAATAAGGAACGTGATTTCACCAACAGAAAAGCGAGTGCAGCTCTGGAGCATAATGCAGGATCAGTACAGGATAAGTAATGGCAAAGCTGCTTAATATTTTATCTTGATTTACTGTAAAAAGACGTAGAAAGGTGAACTTCTGAACAAGCTGGTGTAGGAAAGCTGGCATTTCCTACGTCACGGCAAACAAAAGAGCTATTTAATTAGCACAATAAACTGCCAATAGGACACGAGGGGCTTCCTGAAGGCAGACAGAGACGCCGCTTCACACCCGCACACAGCTATTAAATGCTCTTTGTTCAGCGCTGATCTCTTCATTCTACTTTATGAATGGAAAAAGACGTAATGAGCACTGTGTGGCGGCACGGTTTACAGCAACCACCTGAACTGCTCTATGTTTGCCAGGACCCCTATACACTGTGAATCACACCAATTATGTGATCAACACACCTATCTGTCTCAAGTATTATACACCAGGCAACGTTTGGATGCTTTCACACAGCGCAGTTTTGACTGTAGCCCAATTAAACTGCCTTTATTATCAGCAAGCTTTTATCACTTATCTAAACTGTTTGGAAAGTGAGCAATCAATTAGTGTGTTTGTAATCCACAAGACTTCAAACACAGTCATTGATGACTTACTTGAAACAATTTAGACAACTGAAAGAAGCTTGCTGGTAAAAAAAAGGCACATAATTGGAGCACAGTTAAAAATGCACCAAAACTGCATTGTGTGAAAGCACTCTTAGGCTGCGTTCTCATGGCACAGACCAAATACCGGTCAGGAAATCCCGACTGGTATTTGGTCTTTTTTTGGCATGTAGGGGGACGGCTTTTCTCCACAGTTTGCTGATTAAAGCCCTCCTCCTTCGCACCCACATGTTCATATTCCGCCCCAAAACCGGGCAGAAGAATGAACATGTTCTAAGTTTTTCAGACTGCCCTCGGTATAAAAAAAGGGAGCCCTAGGAGAGGTAAGCAGTGTTGTCTTTCCCTTTTTTTGGTGGTGGTGCTGTGTGGCGGCCATTGCTGCTGTGATGCTATACCTTTGTGGGGGTGCAGCCCAGAGCTGGGGGGCTAGGTCTGGCAGCAGTGGTGCTGTTGGGCCACTGGGCTGTGCCCCTCATCTGTGTGGTTTTTGCTGCGGTGGTGGCCGCCATGCAGTGTTACCCCCATTTAGCGTAGGGACCCACTTTAAAGAGGTCGCCGTGAAGGGGCAAGTGGGCCTATACGTTTTGATCAAAAAGTATACTAAGAACCTCCTGTTTTCTTTTTGGAAATTTTTTTTTGCTGAGAAGCATTATTAGATCAACGTATGTTGTGGGGATGTGCGGTTCATGCCTCTCCCTCCTAGATTGATATATATAGTCTATCTTTTTGCACACATGGATCAGCACTCCTCCCCCATCTAGCCCAGGAATTATTAATTAGCAGTAGTCTGTATAAGGGTTAATGCCCTTTTTCTTTCAGTCTGCTTGCAGGGAGCCCTAGGAGAGGTAAGCAGTGTCTGTCTTTCCATTTTTTAGTTGTGGTGCTGTGTGGCGGTCATTGCTGCTGTGATGCTGTGCTGGTGCAGCCCAGAACCGGAGGGCTAGGTCTGGCAGCAGTGGTGCTGTTGGGCCACTGGGCTGTGCCCCCCCATCTGTGTGGTTTTTGCTGCGGTGGTGGCCGCCATGCAGTGTTACCCCCATTTAGCGTAGGAACCCACTTTAAAGAGGTCGCCGTGAAGGGGCAAGTGGGCCTATACGTTTTGATCAAAAAGTATACTAAGAACCTCTTGTTCGTTTTTGAAAACAGTTTTTGCTGAGAAGCATTATTAGATCAATGTATGTTGTGGGGATGTGCGGTTTATGCCTCTCCCTCCTAGATTGATTTAAAAAAAAAAAACGTCTGCCGGAAAATCTGTGCAGTATGGACTGCTGCATGGATTTTGAAGTCTATGGGGGAGCGTTGCTTGTCGGTTTTCAGACTGTTTGTAAAACCACAAACCGTCTTAAACACCGACAGGCAACCGGTGCCGTGGTGGACAAGCCCTTAGGCTCACTCATTGCCATCTGTGTCAACCTTCCATACAGATGGATTTTCTTCACGCTGATGAGCAGAAAATGAAGCATCAAAAAAGTGAGACGCAACTCAGCTCATCTATCCATTAAACATCCCTGCACCCGTATCATCATCTTACTCAGCAGCACTAGACTGTCAGCCCCTTCATGCCTAGTCTGCAGCCCTCAGTCCCCTGACTGGCAGGGACATGGACCGTGACAGACATGAAAACCTCAGCTAAACGTCAACTCTACCTGTTTAAACATCACATGCTCTTAATACTAGAAGCATAAATAATGAGACACTCTACACATAATAAAGTGATTCATCCCCTCAATTATTCTGTCTCTGGCATAGACATTTCTATTGTCACCTAGAAGACCACGGAAGTTTGTACGACCCCTAAACGGTAAACCTGCCTAGTCATAAAGCCGGATTTCCTATGTGACCCCTTGGATGGTCATCTGACTTTCCTACATCCCCAAATAGCAAATTTGCCAAGTTATTGGGCAACATTCTCCATGCTCCAAATGGAGTACCTCAACCCCCTCTAATGCCCGAATTTTACTGCCGGCAGCAATTTTGAAGTCCTGGAAAAAAAGAAAAATGTAAAGCTCCAGGTGTAAAAAGCAATAAACTGGGCATGTGTCTCTCACACCAGTCCTCACCATAAAGATGTAGCTGAATTCCATGGAAAACAAGTTCTAACAGGACACAACGTAATGAGCGACAATGAAAAGCATCAGTACTGCAGGGCTCGCCATCACGACAAACAAGGACCCCGCGTCCTCAGTAACGTAATATTCCTGCCGGGAGGCTGTGCAGAGGATGTGTGACTGGAGCTGCATTCTCTGGACTAAGCAGATTTCTCCTGAAATGATCCATTGTCCTCACAGTCAGATCTTAATTTTGGACATTTTTAAGGCCAGTCAGAAAGTTCAGCTTCCCATGGGCATCCATAATCAGAAGGCTCATGAGAAAACTGTTTACTAACCAAACAGCAAGGTACCGGTCCCCTATGGTTCTCCAGTTGCTGTGAAACTACAACTCCTATCAGCTGCAGCTGTTAAGGGCTGGTGGGATTTCTGCATTTACATCAGCTGGAGAACAATGATGTAGGCAAAATGATCTGTAATGGACAGTAATCCACTGGTTATGAAATTTATCATCATTCTTAAAGGGGTTGTCTCACTACAAGGATTGCTTTTTATGTTAAAGATCTTGCCAAAACAGGTCACTTTGCAATATGTGTCCATTAACAATGTCCATCAAACAAAACATGGAAACCTGCAAAAAAGCATTTATGCTATCTACAATACATGAAAAAAACTTGAGGTTCTTAGTTCACATGTTTTGATCAAAACGGTTTAGGCCACCTCTGACTTTCAACGGGACCTCAGTACAGGTGGTCCTACTCTATTTGTACCTCTCATTTGAGTCCAATTCAGACTTCTCATTTGGGTCCTCCGACCTCCATAATCCAGAGAGAAAAAAGCACCAGCCTTATAAGCATACTGCACTGATCCAGCAACCTATAGAGGTGGGCGGGGTGCAAAAAAATAAAATGAAGGTATCCATTCCTCCATGTATTAGTTAAAAGCAATATATATGCCAATTGCAACGTATGGTTCTGCACAAAATTAACACATTAACAGTGTCCTACCTATTCCTAGATATCCCCTCTTGTATGGGCTGCATCATCTCAGGTCACTATAGCTACAGACCTGTGTGATCTCTCCTGATAGGCTGCCAGTGCTGGTCGCTATAGCTACAGACCTGATGTCCTCAGCAGCTCGGCCAGTAGAGCTAGTAAACACGCCCCTGAATTCAAACATGAAACTGAGGTAAGATGAATCGATGTAGTGAGACAACCCCTTTAAATTCTCTGGATGCAGCCTGCAGTGTCAAGAATGGAGGTTTTCATTCTTGTTGTCATGGTTAGATCAACGCTTGTATCTACATTTTTCACATAGATACAATGTTGTCTTAGCTGGATTAACAAATATACACTATATTGCAGTTAGGGCATGTCTCCACGGCACAGAGCAAATGCTAGTTGGATTATCCGACTAGTATTAGTTCTGTTTTAGCGGTCGCGAGGGGTGGAAGGGCGACTTTTCTCTGCGATTAGCGGAGAAAGGCCTTCCCCTTTCGCATTGAAATGTTCATATTCTGCCCGAAAACCAGGCGGAAGAATGAACATGCTCAATCTTTTTCGGCGAAAAATCTGTGCAGTGGGGACCGCTGCACGGATTTTCCATAGAGGTCCGTGAAAAAGTTTGACAGACGGTTTTCAAAACCGAAAACCGTCTGTAAAACCGGTCTTGGGGACATGCCCTTAATAAGCGGAAGCTTTTGCCTTCATTTTTAAAACTGCTGGCTTCGCCCATCATGGAAATAAGGTTTTATTACAAAGTTGATTTCTTTTTATTAATTTTTTATGAAATCTTTAATTTCTAATATATTTAGAATGACTTTAAAGAGATCATTTGAAAAGTCAACTCAGCAGATGATGGTGAAATCTCAGGAAATTCAAATGGTAATCAGGCTACTAAGGTCAGCAAATCAAGAACATGTATCACTAATAGATTTTGTTTTTTACTAAATAAAACCATATTCTTAGCGAGTTTTTATTTTCTGACTGTCGGCCTTTTAATCTTTTCTGCATATGATTATGAAGACAGACGTCTTGCCAGAACTGCTTTTGACAGCATTTAGTAATATGTTTTATGGCAGACACATGGACAACAGCCTCCTGTGAACAGGAGCCGACTCATCAGCTTCTATGGGAGAGTGTACTGGGCATGCTCTGTGACCTAAGAAGAAGTCAGTGTGCAGGGAGGCTATGACGGTCACTTACTGTGAATGGTGGATAATGTGTCCTCTATATATAGGGGTTACATTTCTTTGTAATCCTGCTGGTGATGATAATACAGAGACTACTAAAAAGAGACCTTAACAGAACAGAAAGTGTTAATCTATTATTAGGCTTAGTGGCCAGAGTGAAAACTACAAGATTTCAGCATTTTTTTTCTCTTACAAAAGTGATAGCAACATGGAACAACATATATATATTATATATATATATATAATATATAAAATATATATTATATTTTATATATATTTTATATATATATATATATATATATATATATATATATATAATAATAATATATCCGAAAATGTTTAAATCTGTTTAATATAATAACACAATTTGAAAATATTTCATTTTCTGATGATGCTCTTCCTTTAGAGCACCAGAGTAGATGCACTGCTCCAAAATTTACAAACATCAGCTCCTCTATGTATTAGCTCCACAATCAGAAGGTCTATACACAGGGCTAAGGTTACCGGATAAACCGATTTACATGACCATATAGCCATATCCAGATATACTTACAGCCTCTGACATTGCAATCCTTACACGCAGTGTGCGGAGCATGGAACATACCGTATATACTATAAAGTATAAGTCAAGTCTTTTTCCTGGCACAAACCTGAGCAGAGATTCTCCCATGCAATCAGTCCATTTCCTATTCCTGACACTGCAGACACCACAGAGGTACATGAAGAATCTCGGACTGTAGAGAAGGATCTGTTTGTGCATGGAATAGGCCCACCTTGTACAAGCAGAATAACCACAGAGAGGTTTTCTAAAATATGGAATGCAAAAATGTTTCCCGGGCAAATTAACCCTGTGAAATCTCTTCTCTTGCTCTATGAAAGTGCTGGGGACAAGTACAGCTCTTCTCAAGACACCCCCTCTTCAAATGACTGAGCCCTAAACTACCATGAGCCGTAAGGGTAGGTGTATATTCACAAGCAGATGTCATGCAGAAATCTCTGCTGTTGTCCCATTTGAAACCTATGTGCTTGCTGCTGGAATTATCCTATTCAGATGAATGAATTGATTTTCAGATGCAGGAATCTGTCACATGTGAATATTACCTAGGTCCCGGTTACACATGATAGAAAACCTGCAGCCTATTAGGGCTTGTCCACACAGCCGGGTTTTTGGACAGTTTTACAGATGGTTTTCGTTTTGAAAACCGTCTGTAAACCGTCTCTCAAACTTTATAATGGTCCCCACTGCATGGATTCTCCGCCGAGCGTTATTTTAGACCACCGGTGGTCCAAAAAACAGAACATGTTCATTCTTCTGCCCGGTTTTTGGGCGGACAATGAACATCTCAATGCATTTCCCCAAAACAGAGCAAATACCGGTCGGATCTCTGCCAAGGGGACGCGCCGTTAGAGTATCAGCAGTGAAAACGAGAGCTCATAAAATCTCACCAACAAGCTGTAAGTAAAATCCGTCTATGTTTTGCTGACATGAGGCAAGGTTTTTTTTACTCAAGTCAAAACTTACAACAAGTCCACAATAAGGGTGCTTTCACACTGCGTTTTTTAGTGCGTTTTGTTGTGCAGACATGTACAGCATTAGCTGCTGTGCCTTTCTGCACAAAAACTGCATCCAAAAACGCATCAAAAAAAGCTCCATGTGAAAGCACCTTAAAAGTTTATTGTTGCAGATATTGCAATTGCAGATTTTTAACACAGTTTTTAGTTAACATTTTTTTCTAGAATGAAAAAATTCTACTGCATTTTCATCCCGTGTGCAGGAATCATAGTCATATGAATTCTACAAGTCTGTTTCCTGGAGCTTGTCACACCTCTGACAGCCTCTTCACTATGATGCACTTATTTTCTAAAACAATCTTCTTGAAATCCTTGGAGGGAATTTCAGATTTTATCCCTTCTGAAAAAAAATTTTTGGGTACAATTTAGGCTAAGTCTTCACGGCAAGTGTCAGAATGCCGTCCAAAATCCAACAGCATTTTGATATTGCTGGGCCGTGGTTTTTTTACGCAGATTTGCGCAAAAGTCGCAGATTTTTCAGATTCTGTTCGGCAAATCTGAGCAGAATCAGGCAGAATATACAACATGGTGCAGCGGACTGTTTTTTCATCGCTGTCTATGCAGCACAGAGTACCGTCGGGTTTTCGGCAGATTCAAAATACTGAATCCACCGAAAATCTGATGGTAAAACTATGTCGTGTAGACACAGGCTTAATATGCCATAATGCAAAAAACTTGTGGATCAACACGATTACAACAGTATCAAAGTTACATAGTTTTGTTATGGTTTACTTTGCATTGCCACATTTTGAGACTCAGAACTTTATTTTAATGTCAATGCAGCTGTGGGAGATTAGTTCTGACTCTTTTTTTATTTGATTACTTTTTACTTTTTTTTCTGGAGGGAGAGTTGAGGGGTAGGTGGGTGGAGGTGGTTGAGGTAAAACCAAAACATCTGGCATTGTATATTTTCTTTTTACTGTTTTTACCTTGAAGGACACATAGAATGTAAAAATGCACACAGCAGTACCATTTACTGCATGTTTATTTAAATATGGTGTTTTTTTCCCAATGCCAATTTTTTTCTAGTCCAGCAACTTACTATTAAATCGATCTTCTATTACACCCTTCCCCGAAGGCAAACCTTGGTCCCTTTACTAGTTCCATCCCTTTAGCATAGCCTAGATGCCACAGTTTCTATTTAATGCATCATCTAAGTCAGGCATCCTCAAACTGCGGCCCTCCAGCTGTTGGGAAACTACAACTCCCATCATGCATTTATATAATCTATAACAGTGGGAATGATGGGAGTTGCAGTTTCCCAACAGCTGGAGGGCCGCAGTTTGAGGATGCCTGATCTAAGTGGTTTGATTGCCAGAATTCAAGTTATTTTTAATCCTGTCATTCCAGATAGTTGTCAGCATATAACACAGCCAGCACCCACCATGTACGGGACACCCTCAGCATCTGAGCCCACTATATACTACCTGTCCAACACCATGACTTATAGTCTATATTACCTGCTAGCATTACAGCCCGTGTATGCTCCAGAGCTGCACTCACCACTTTTAAGGTAAGTTCACACAGCGTTGCCCCGTGCGGGCTGCAATACACCTGCTGTTGAAAGTACGCGCTGTACTTTCATGTACTTTCAACATACTCGCCTGAAAGAAGTGACGTCACTTCTTTTTACAGGTGATTCGGGGAAAATGTTGGCTTACGATAGCAATCAATGAGTGTTAGGATTTTAACATATTTGTGGGGCATATTCCGGGCGCATTGCAGCACAATTACGCCCCGCAAATACGTAATGTGAACATAACCTTAGTAATTGCTTACTAATCACACACAGTACTAACCTGTACTGATCCCTTGTTACATCCTGTATTTTACTCCAGAGCTGTGCTCACTATTCTGCACTGATCCTGTAATGATCTAGAGCACGGGTGTCAAACTGCGGCCCTCCAGCTGTTGGGAAACTACAACTCCCATCATGCATTTATATAATCTTTAACAGTGGGCATGATGGGAGTTGTAGTTTCCCAACAGCTGGAGGGCCGCAGTTTGACACCCCTGATCTAGAGTTATAGCCTGTACTATACTCTACAGCTGCATTTAAAATTCTGATGTTTGTTAAAGAAAACAAAGCAAGAAGCTTGTGGACAGTAACGCCGCTACAGGTATGTTCACACGGCGTATTGAGGCGCGTATAGTACACGTCGCAATACGGCGGGTGTTTTAGAAGTACTTCTAAAGCGCAGGAGGTGGGCGGCCCCATTCACTTCTATTATCCCCGGCGCGTAAATGCAATGACATATCACTTCTTTCATTTGGCGTTATAAACGCAGACGGAGGTAATTCATAGCACTCTATGAGAACTATGAATTACCATAGTTACAATTCGTATTTCGGGGCGTAATGCATTGCAATTAAGGCCCGGGATATGGTCTAAAAGACGCCGTGTGAACTTACCCTAACAGATTAGCCTAGCTCCTATAATGCAGGTGGGCAGGTATGTTTTTATATATCACATGACTGTACAGAGCGTGCTGTAATAAAAACACTTCCCAGAATGCAAAAAAAATCAGAGCAAGCTCTTTGCAAACAATGAACAAGCAGGGAGTGCTGGGAAACCAAAACGACCAGATAAAATTGTACACAGTTCTATAGGGTTATAATGGTTGTTCAGCAAACCTAATACAGAAATCTCAAATGGCTTGAGTTTTTGTTACTCGCATTGTGATTTTTTTCTGTGATAATTTGCGCTTTTCTTATGCTACGTGTAGCTTTTCTTCTCTACAGCTGAGCAGCAGCATTTCCTGTTTGACAGCCATTTAGCCTTGCCCTGTAAAACTATAAGCCCCAGGATCCTTTGCTGTGTTTTGTCTATCATTCTCCTTGCCAACTTAAAGGAGTGTTCCAAGACTTTCAAGAGCTTGTTTGTCCGATGGGACATGATTAAAAATAAAGAAAAAAGAAGCCTACTCCCCTCCGTGACATTCTTGTTCTGTCCCGGTGGCCGGCCCGCTCATCCTCGCTGTGCTATGTGCAGCCAAGCACAGGCCACAACGTCACGTGACCACTGTTGCCTTTGATTGGCTGCACATGGGTAAGTGTGCTTCTTTTTGTCTATTTTTAATCATACCCATTGGACAAATGTGCCTGTGAAAGTCTCAGAACACCACTTTAAGGGTATGTTCACACAATGTACTGCGGCGCATGTACGTGCCGCAGTACATCATGTCTTTCGGGAGCTCGCGCTGATCTCCCGCCGGCCCCATTGACATTCATTACTTGCGGCACAAATTCACTGCGAATAATTGACATGTCACTTATCTCCCCGCGCGTACAATACGATCGTATTGTACGAGTGGTGACAGGAGGTGTAATCCATAGTTCTCTATGAGAACTATGGATAACCGTAATTTTGACGCGCATCTCGTCCTTATTACAGTGCAACTACGTGGCGAAATGCGTGCCGAAATTACCCCGTGTGAACATACCCTAAGTCTCAACGCACACCCCGTTTGCTATCAACCTGAAAGTCTTGGGAGGCAGGAATACAGAGTTCCAACCTCAAAGCCTGGCAAAAAAAAAAAAAAAACAAACTCCATTAGTCACGTGATCTCGAGCCTGACACAGAGCTGTTTACTATAGGAAGATGTACTACATAGAACATAATTATTTTCCACTGAACAACCCCTTTAAAATGGGGATTTAAATTTATAGAAACAACTTGTCAGACATTTGGGGTTATAAACTAGGAGGGGCAACAACACACAAAAAAAAAAAAACAGACCTTACTTTCTCTGTTCCACTGCCGCCACCATTCCCTGTGAGCCCGCCGATGACGTACGTGTCACTGCAGCTAATCACAGGCCTCAGGGGTCATGTGCCGTATATCCAGGAGAAGACCACTGCCTGTGACTAGCTGCATGGTAACAAACTATGACAGTGATGTTATCGACCAGGAGCATCAGCAGTGTTGGAATGGAGCGAGTTTAAGAGGGGAGTTGTATTTTTTTCTACTTTGCAACCTTCTCCACTGGCTGACCAGCTGCTCCTAAAAATGGAAAACCCCTTTAAGCTGTTTCTTGCATATAGTGAAGACAAAGGGCCACATGTATGAAAACGGTTTAGATCTAAAACTCACTTTTTTGCCCATAGGTTACTATGGGCAAAAAAGTTAGTTTTAGGCCTAAACAGCTTTCATACATGAGGCCCAAAATGCTCATTCCACTGAGGGAAAGGAACCAAGAGGAACTATGGACACTAAAAATCACAGATATCCTCCAGACTCGGCTGCCTGTATTGTGTCTCGATAGGTAATGTTCCAGTTACTCAGTTTTACTTCCCTTGTGTTATATAATAGTTTGCTATCAAGAGATGGAATGTTTTCTATCAGGTCAGCAAGGAGGCGACGCTTATCTGACCTTGAATCCTGGTCACCAAATGACAACTTCCCCCTGCCAAATTTTGGCCGATTATATCTAGTTGTGCTTTCCGTTGTTCTGCTCGTTTGGGGAAAAAAAAAAAAGCAGAAAGAAACTTTTGCCCCTCATTCTAAGCGTTTGTGAGCTCTCAGTTTACATCAGTTTGTCTCTATTCCGTCAATCTGCTGCACTATTTTTTTTCTGTTTAAAAAACCCGAATATCTGATGGACATGTTAATCGATGGTGAACAGATACAAACAGATACCATAATTTTTATCAATTTGTTTTTCATTTTACGATCGTTTTTTTTTTTCTATTCCTTGCAAAGGGCCCAAAGAATGTGAAAAATGCCCTTTCGAAACTCACACATGTATTGCGGGGCATACTATACAGCTGCAATACGCTGGGTTTTTTAAAAAATGGCCGCAATACTTCTAAAAAACTTGCTGGGCCCCTTTGCGGCCCATATTTGGGAAAAAAAGCAATGCAATTATTTTCCCATTGCTATTGTACGAAAGGGGAAAACGTCAGTAATCATAGTTTCCCAAAGAAGCTATAATTTCCTTATTTTCGGGCAAATTTTGGGGATTTTGAAACACAATTTACGCGTCAAAAGTCCCCCCAAAAACGCTGTGTTTAAAATCCTTAATGGTAGGAAAAGTTCACCGGCGTTTTTTGGCGGGGACTGTAAACAAGGTCCTGGGTGTTTTAAAAGTAAAGGGCCCCGGCTTTTTCTAAAAAGCCTGGCAGGCTCCATAATTTTTTATTTTGCCCCTGCGCTTAGCAAACAGGGAAGGTGACAAAAAGGGAGGGGAAAAAAGCGCCCCAAAGAGTCTACCCCCGTTTCCCAAAAATAAAGGGATTTTTGATGCAAATTTAGAGTTTGGGGTGCTTTTGCTGTTTTGTGATGAAATCAAAAAGTATATTAAGCAGGATGTTTTTGGTTCAACAAAAAATGGAATTATTGTTTATAAAAAAAAAAAACTTTCCCCAAAAAAAGTCTTTGCTTTCCCAAGCAAAAAAATTTAAATATAAGACACTGACTTATTTTCGGAAAACAGGGTATGAATTACTGTATTTGCGGTGCATACTTCGGGTGTAGTTTAGGGGAAAAGCCCAAAAATTTGGGGCTCGAAAAAACGAGTAACTCCCCTTTTTGAGATTTTAACCCTCACGGGCAGGGCCCTTTTTCCCTCGTACCAGTTTTTAGCACTTATCGTCACCCTTTAATGTTTTACCCAAAGCTATTTATGTAAACCCCCTGAATATGCGGCCCCGGGGAACCCAAGGCGCTCTAAAATAAATAATAAGGGTATGTTCACTCAGCGTAATTTCGGCGCACATTTCGCCGCATATTTGCGCCCTAATACGGGCGAGATGCGTGCCGAAATGACGGTAAACCCTAGTTTCTAGAGAACTATGGATTACCCCCTCTCCCCTCATACAATACATGTATTTACGGCGGGAGATAAGTGACTTCAATTTACTTCGGCAAACGCCGGCCCAATTTAAAAATGTTTTGGGGCCGGCGGGCTACTCCCTCCCCCTGCCGCGGGGTAATGCGGGGGATCCCCCAAAACCACAAATGATTCAGACACGTGGAACATACCCCCAAAATAATTCTGCCAAAAAAAGCTAAAAAAAGCAGATGTAAAAACATGATACATAAAATAAATACAAATAAAAAAAATAAAACAAAGCTTCGGGGCCGCATACCTATGTATTTTGGGAAATATGCGTTCAACGCGTACCTCCAAGGATAGGGGGGTGCGGCCCCCGGACGGCCTCATTCACTTCTATTGTCAGCGGTGCGTAAACGCTGCGAAGAAGTGACCTGTCACTTCTCTCCCTCGGCGTACAATATGCCGGGGGAGATAAGACGTAATTCATAGTTCTCTATGAGAACTATGAATTACCGTAATTCCGTTGTGCATTTTGCCCGTATTAAAGGGCGCAAAATACGCGATGAAATGCGCGCCGCAATTAACGTGGTGTGAACATACCCTAACAATACCACCTAAGGCTGTGTCTACACAGTTAAATTAAAATACTGTCAGAAATCTGACGGTATTTTAACTTTGCCGCATCGCCGTTTTTTGGCGCAGTCTAATCAGGCGGAAGAGAGTAAATGCTCTCTCTTCCCACCACGGCTGGCATTTTTCATAAGTGCTCAGTAAAAAAAATCTGTGCTGTGAAAGCTACAAATTATCTCGAGGTCTAACCAACGGGCCAGGTTACGGTAAAGATTTTCAGCGGATTCCAAATACTGGAACCACCGAGAATCAGATGCTGTGTAGACATAGCCTAATGCTCCTGATAGTAGCTTGTGGGCGCTCAAGACAGCTAGAAATGCAGATGGGCCTTTGATAGGAGGAGGCATCTTGCTGTACATTATCTAGGCACCCGCTTGTACAAGACAAATCATAGACATCTGGAGCCGTCCGTAGAAATTACAGAGATTTGGAGACTCCGCATTTTAAGTGACTGCCAATATTTAAAATGAACCTTAAAGCAGTAATCTTCAATCTATGGCTCCTTGGCCGTTGTGTAACTACTAGCCCCAACATGCCTGAACAACGGTTGACTGTCCTAAAGTTGTAGTTTTTTGCAATAGCTGGAGGCCATAGGTTGAGCTGCCCAGAAAACGGATTTTCTTTATTACATGTCACACTTACATTCTGCCATCATGATGCAAGTGCAGTCCTATATGATAACACATTATTGCTGTAAGGACAGCCTCAATGCCTATGGACTTCGTCAGTTCTATGCCACAGGAAACCCAGGGGCACTGGCTAGAATGTCTCTATTCCCAGTAGAAGTCCAGTCTCAGCAGCACCCACATACTGGCTTGGGTCCCAGCAGTAAACAAAGCTCCGATTGTGGGTCAGAGCGAAAAAATTCCCATCTGTGCCACTCCCCCCTCTAAAATACCTTACTGAATCAGGATCAGCCGTGCCCAAAAATATATGAAATGCTAGTCATAGCCTCAAGCCCTTTATGAGGACAGCATATACTGAAGTCACACGCTACAATATCCTTCCAGAAGTGCCCCATGCATTGCAGCCACATACACAGCATTACATGCACTAAAGCACCTCTACCCCTTCCCTCACCTCTGCTGATCCTGGATATAGGATGCCAGAATAACTGTGACACTTAGGGAATGTCCCCACGGCAAAGGATTTTCGGCCGGTTTTTCAGCCGGTTTTTTCGGTTTTTTAACCGCCTAAAAAACCGGGCCCAAAATGACACAATTGTGCTCTATGGAAAACCCGT
>JAODAL010031256.1:0-48697 GCA_025379985.1 Phyllomedusa bahiana
AAATTTTAAAAACCAAATTAAAAAAATACAGGTGTCGTTCATGGAAAATGTATTTTCGGCAGTTATTTTTTTGGTTAAACCGTGCAAAAACTTAGAAAATGTTCATTCTTTGGTCAGAAAACACATGAAAATTTACTATTGATGTCAGTGGGAATAAAAACCTTGTGTAAAAAGCGCCACAAACATCTGTATGTGGTTTTTAATGTGGATCCACGTCCAAAGCCACAGAAATAACTCCTTTCTGACTGTAAAAAAAAGACCTAAATCCACATGCAATAACATGAAATACTTGTAGAAAGGGCGTAGCCATATCCCTATACCTCACAACACAGCCTGCACTGCTCAGTACTGTGCTCTAACATCCTCCATGCTGCCCCCAGGATTTTTAGCCAAAGTAACTTAACACTGCATAGACAAGGGAAATAGTAAAACCCAGTCTTCAATGTATTCACACCTCTAGAAAGGATAACCAACCATGATATAGGTATGCTTCAGACTGTCAAAGGGGTTGTCTCACTACAAGGATTGCTTTTTATGTTAAAGATCTTGCAAAAACAAGTCCCTTTGCAATATATGTCCATTAACAGTGTCCTACCTGTTCCTAGATATCTCCTTGTATGGGCTGCATCAGCTCCTCAGGTTGCTATAGCCACAGACTTGTTCAATCTCTCATGATAGGCTGCCAGCACTGGTTGCTATAGCTACAGACCTGGCTTCTACTGCAGCCTAGTAGAAGCCAGTAACACGCCCCTGAATTCAAAGTGAAACCAAGAAAACGGAACTGAGGTTAGATGAATCAATGTAGTGAGACAACCCCTTTAATTCATGAGGAATGTATATTTATTAAAAATACCTGTCAGTGGAGGTGATCTGATCTCTTAGATAAATATCCCTATCAACCAAAAGCTAATGAGCTGAAAATTGGTGTTAGATCATGCTTTTGTTTTGGGCAAGAAATATACAGACGCTGGGAACAAATGTGTCTATATCCTTATTCCCAAATACAGATCTTGTGCATAGGAATTCATTCCTTAAAGGTTATCGATATGTTTCATTTTGTAATTAACTTGGTGCAAACACCTGGATTCTGACACAATGCTGGCTGTAATAATGACACGTTTTGTGAGCTACAGATTGTGAGCGGGTTTAGTTACATAAAAGATATGCTGCAGCTGTAGTATTATCTGAAGAGAAATAAATCTTGTCAGTGAAAATGCAGGATTTGGCCTTACCTCCACCATGTCCTTGGAATAGTTTCCACTGCGTATTTTGGCTTTACTTTTATATCTTAATAAAAGTCTCTAACATTAATTTAGTCAGAAGGAAGTAAAATAAAGTGAATTAACAATATTCAGATTTGTACCTTACACTTTCAGCAAATGCACACGAGTACAATGTGACTGTGCCAGAAGGAGTAACTGAGGCTGCACACTTCCATGTCTGGGTCTCCCCCTCTCGTGTCCATGACAGCCCCAGGGTCCAGAAGCTGGGAGCAATTTTAGTTCATTTTCCAGCCAAATCAACACAGTGTTCATTGTTTTCATGCTATACATGACTAAACTGGAGCAATTATGTTCTCTCTAACAATTTAAAAGAGAGACTATTTGTATTACCATTAACAAATTCTCTGTTTTTTACTATATGGCCTCAGGCTTACATCAAAGTTGTATGGAAGTATGGCACACAAAGCAGCCTCTACACCTCTGACAGAAAAAAAACCTCCATATGATATCAGAATCATACAAATACCATATGGAAATGAAAAAAAATTGAGACCTGATCCACTGAATGGTGTATTGCAGGGTTATTGTGAGTGCTTACAGCTCAGTAGAACAGAGGGATTCTGTAGGCTTTCATACAAGCTGCATGCACATGGCCATGTGCACAATGTCTTCTATACAAGCTACATGCACAGTTATGTGCACAATGTCTTCTATACAAGCCTCATGCGTACCATATGTGTTTTCCATACAGGTGCATGTGTGTGGACATGTGCACAATGTTTTATTAACGAGCTGCATACACACATATCTCTCTGTTACAAGTTGCATGCCGCTTTGTGGCTATGCGCACATGTCCTTGTCTTCTGACACTATCATTTTCTGGACATCCAACAAACGGATTCCCACAATCATAATGTTTGAGAGGCGCCAAAATTTATTGTAATTTTCTCACTAAAGATTATTTGTCCTACGTGTCTGAATATCTGGCTACAAAGTTCTTCTACCACAGTGGGATGTAATTTTTGACATTTCTTCTTAGACAGATGTGTTCTGCTGGTGTGAGCTTATATCAGATCGTATTACTTCTAAGTAATACTAGCCGGATCATCCAGAACCTCTATTCCATGGCCATGGGACTATTTCTGTCGTGGGGCGAGAAAAACCTGTAGCACTACATATTCTGTCCCACTAGTAGATGAGTGTTTTAAGCTCAAAGCAACGTAGCAACGTAGTCAACCTATACCAGTGTATTTAAGAGATACAGTTGTGTTTGAAATAATAGCAGTCAATATTGATCTAACCTGATTAATTCACTGTTTTTGTTACTATATTGTTCATTACCACATGTCTAACAATTGTTATACCAGTTGGTTCACTTGCTCTGTAGATTCTTAGATAACAGATACTCCGAATTCTTGAGTCTGCATTTTTATGAGTTGTGTATTTGAATAATTACTTGAAAAGGGATGTGTTCTACTATAGAGTTGGATAGTTCAATTAGTGTAGGTCAACCGTCATTTCTGTTAAGAAACAGGTGTGAATCAGGTGGCCTTAATTAAAGGGTGAAGCCCAGCTACATCGCGTACATGCATTTCTCCTTGTAGACTAGAGAAAATAGGGGGTTCGTTTTCGAGACGTTGTTCAGAAGATCAGGTACTTTGATTTTATTGTTGATTGGAAGTGGGTTATAATCTTATAAAGAAGTGCAGTCACCTTGTTCGGTGTTCAGCTAAAATGATCTTCAACGCTTTATAAAAATGGAAAGCAAAAACAGAGAGATGTAGAAGAATAAAAATGGCAAGATGTCCCATTACGAATTGGTTGAAAAAATAGCCAGGAACTGGCAAAGGCTCAGCCAAAGATCAGTCCAGGATGATCAATGGCCATGTCTCAAGTATAACCTCGTTGAGTTACTGTGACAGATAGAAGATGCCTGTGTCGAAGCTGTAAGCTTCGTTGTGCAAGATATAGTCCCAGCTAATAAAGTCCTCATCTCTCATCCTAGATATCCATAGTAGGTAAAGTCGGCCATCTCCCCTCATCGTATCAACCATCCTCAGTTCTGACGTACTCGTGTCTTCCCTCCATTACGGGAAAACGGATTACAATTAGCCAAAGAACACATCATACTGGGACCAAAAGAGAAATGGAGAAGATACATTTTGTGACTGATGAAAACCCCCCCAAAACTCTGTATTCTAAGCCACAGTACACTCTAGAGGTCAGTGAGATGGTGTGGGTTGGCCAAGCATTATGATGTGTATGGGCTTGTCTCCCTCACTATGAGGGCGGACCTATTTTAACCACAATTAACTGGGATAAGGACATTTTGCAATATATCAAAATACTTGGAAGGAGACATTTGCCTGTAATACAAGACAACGACCATGTAAACTACACCAGTATCTTCGGTTCAACAATCGTGGCTCACCTATGGCTCCAGCAGGGATCAGCCAAATCCCCGGACCCTAATCGTGAATAGAACACTGTGTGGGCGTGATCTCAGAATATGCCCATTTCTGATGCAATAGCCAAAAAATGCAACTAAATTGTGGGATGTAGTCAAAGCACCTGTGCTGAAATAACAGTTAACAGGTTACCAGAATTTGGTTGACATGTTGATGTCAATATGCCAGTTCTGTAAAAACTGTGGTTTTATGTACAACGTAAATAAATATTGTTTACTGATATTGTCCACAGGAATTACTTAAACCGCAATCCTAATATCTTGAGTTTGTAAAGACAATGCAGACACTACTGCTAATTTTTGGAACAGCACAATGTCTCAATTTTTTGTTTTATTCTTGTTAAAGAGTTTAATAATTATATACATTTCTCCCATTGTTTTGATTTAGCAAACAGTGTGACAATGTTCCAAAGGCATGGGAAATTTAAAAAAACTAGTATTAAGATTTTTGCTTAGCTCTTGTTTTTTACGCAAACTGCTAATATTTTGAACACAACTGTATAGGGAGACATACTAATGGCCTAATAATAAGATTAAAGTATACATCGTCTAGAAATGATGATGCAAAATTTTACCAATCAGTTTCCTAAATAACTGTATTCAAATTAGACCATTCTATCTGTAGCCACATAAAGTGTAATTTGTCTGTGTAACTGAATCTAAAATAGTGACAATACTTTGTATAAGCTGGCTACCATATTGAGCTTTTCTAAGGGTATGCATCTACGGTGGTGATATTTTGCAGCGGAGGTACTGGAGACGTTCTTGCTATGATTTGTATGATTGTATTTCTAGTGCGTGTACTGTAGTGTACTGTAATAAGACACTGTTCCTTCTTTCAGGCGCATATGTGCGATGAGAAAATAGAAAATTTTACCGTGGCAGAAAGTTGGGTCATGGGGGATTTTGCATTTTGAAAAGTTAATGTGCTGTTGACTAAGCTCGTGTATACAATTTTTAACAGCACTAATTGAACACGTATCTGTTTACGTGACGCAATAAGCTAGTTGTGAACTTTACCTTACCCTTATGATTTGTTAATATATAGCGTTTTTACTGAATCCAGCAAATTGTTCCCACCAGTCACCAGGGGCTTTAAACTACCATATCCTTGTTTCACTGACTTGTGGCTTTGTAAGTGCCTGTCTGTGTCAAAGCTTCTTCTCTCAAGTCCAATGGCCAAGTGGCCTAAGATATAAGAACTTTGGTCTTAATATACTTGATTCTTCGTACTATGATTATCAGTTCTCTTATTATTTTGCTTTTTGATACTCAATCCATTGTGCTACCGTGCACTGAACTTTAGTTTGAATGCTGAAGAATAAAACCTGTTTACATGCTCTCTTAGCCCTGTTTTTTATGTAGGTTCCATTCCTGCTACTTTGGTCTACAATTTTAGTGTATTTTGTCCATATATGTAACGGCAATTTGTCAATGAAAGGTTACTCTGTGGGTTTTGATGGCTTGGAATATCTATTGTCCACTCTGACTCTATTTTCATCTGGTAGAACTCAAAGACCAAAATCTATGTAGCATTTTGGTTGATCCTACGTCTCAGCAGACCTTGTGTCATTAATAATACCATTTTGAAATAAAGTTTGAAATGGTTTCCGACATCCTTTTGGGGATATTTTTCCTTTATCTAATTATGTACTGTACATAAATGGAAGCTTGTTCATTTGAAACTCATGTTTTCCCTAGAGATCTAATATTTTCTGCTTTATGGATTTATTCATTTCTTAACTCACGCATGGTTTGATAGGGGAACCCAGTTTCTAGGTGGTTTGGTCTGCCTCTTTTGTTGTGGCAGATGATGATACAGGCGGAGTGAGAAGCGTAGTAGCTCACTTGTATATATATTACGTATATATGATTTTAAAGCAGGTTGTTACTCTGGGGTTAAATAAGCAGAAAAAAACCAATATAGGTAAGAGTACTGCTGTCCCCTTCCAAATAACACAGTGATTGACAGTGTGCTTTTGTGATGCAACACCGATGCAGGGCGGATAAGTTGTCCATAAGCTCTTATGTCAGGGTCCGTCGGTATAAGCAGGCCTTTCCCCTGTCAGTCTAGGTAGTCCAGTCATATGTTTAACTTACATTTTGTCTTGCTATTATAATATTAAGACCTTCGCCTGCAACGTACTGTAAATGAGTCTTCACATTAGACAGCACCACATGCAGTTTTTTTAGCTTATGATCTTTGATAGCTGCAAGTAGACATAGTTATTTTAATTTTCTGTGGGGGTTTTATTATGGTAAATATAAGAGCTAGCTAAGCTGGGTTGTCCCGCACTATTCAAAAACTGTAAAGAGGTGGGGGGGACGAACCCGGGGTTCAGAGGCAAAAAGTAGGCCTTGAAGGACACAAGGGGCCATGTTGGGTAGCCATGATGTAAGTGAAGTCCATTATTATCAAGCTGGTGGGAAGGGGAAAACACACACACTCTTATATAGGGATCATAGTAACAATATAACCTCATGGAACACATTTTCTGTGCTTTTAATCTTTCGTTTTGATGAATGTTTTTTAATCTCTCCATATTTTTTTTATATATATAGCTGTTGTTGTGAGTTCTCCTCGGTACAGTCTTTTAAACAATAGTAACATGTTTACTCATAAGTCGTCCGGCTCTGGATTTCAAAATGCAGCAACATTGTTATCGTAATCTCATACCTAATTATTTTAATCACCAGGATCTTCTCCGTTTTTTCCTCTGAAATCCTGCTCCAAATCATTTTAAATCTATATATCCTCTGTTCAGCTTCTCCTCCCACTATCTATACTCCCTGCTCCCAGAACAGGGCTGCATTAAAACACCTGATTCGGTTCTCTAAGTCCAGAAAAACACTTTAAATCCATAAGTTAATAGAAACATTCTGCTATTTTTTTAGTTTTTTCTTAATAAATAAAATCTGATGAAGATGTGGGAAATCAGATAAACGTGTCCATCATTGTGCCTGTCCCACCTCCCCCAGCTTTTAGCTACTCCCTGGTCGCCGTTCCATCGGCCGGTTACGAAATAAACCATGATTTTTAACGTATTACTTGCCAAATCTTATTCAACCACAGTGGTGAACTGGCTCTTTTCTCTCTGTATGGTAATTGATTCGTGGTCATACGCCCCGTGGCAAGGAATCCTCAGCACTACTTTCACTTAACAGTGTTTCCTCCATTGATTGACAGCCTTGTTTCTAGGTAATTTTTTGTGTTTATTCCTACCAATCTCCTCTGTTCTTTGACACACTGGTTTCCCTTTAAAGGATGCCTTCCACTATCACACCACTATACCTCTAGAGAAGGTATTTTTTGCCTGTGCTAGCCCTTACACTTCTTGCACATTATTTCTTTCTAGGTTATTTGCCTGCTTTTTCTGTACTGTCTCTAGTGATTTTGTACTGCTGCACCGACCCTGGTATTGACCTGGCTTGGTTGTGATCGGGCCCTTCGTTTATTGTGTTCTGTCTTCGGGTTTGGTCTGTGGGTATTGTGTACATGCACTAATTTAGTGTAGCTCCTAGTCCTTTGGTTGGGGAACCGATCACTATTAAGGATAGTCCGGGAAATTCCCCCATATAAGGCACAGGGTACAGTGGTCGCTGGGACCAGTATCAGGGCACTACACTCTGTTTTGTGTCTGTTGTGTTGCCCCTGACCGGTCCGGTGACATCCTCCCTATAGCAGGCCCTTACCCTAAACACCTCACCCCGGCGGTTTATATGCGTACAGATTGGTCGGTCACCGACCGCCTGGATGAGTTGACTACTTCCAGTTTTCAGGGCATGGCGGGGGATTCTTAACCAAATGTCGCAACGTCTGCCTGGAGTGACCATAACTGTACCCCGGCACCGGCACTTGCCGACCACATCTGTGTCTCTGTTATCCTGCCCATGTTTTTGTGAATCCTTCGGTCTCGTTTACAAATCTAAGTTGCTTCTACCGGATCGTGTGGAATGGAATCCAGGACTAGGGTCCATATATCCTCTTCAGGGAATTGCCTGTCATCCTGTTTTTCCGCTTCATATTTGTTTTCCAACTGTGATATGCAGTAAACGGTACGTTGGTGTTGTGTGGGGTGTCTCTCCTTCAGGGCCACCTCAGGAATTGGGCATTTTGATATGCCCCCTTGAAGCACCGGAATGGACTGTATTCGTATTTTTTTTCAGGTTTTTTTAGGCCATGTCTAATGACAATCCCAAATAATGTCGGCTGGGCAGAAACTCACCTGTATCGTATGCTGCAGGGCCAGAACCGCCTCGGCCGCAAAGACTATTGTTACCTGAGTATCGACCAATGGTGTATACCAAGACCGGGTGGTAGGGTCCAACCCCCTTTTAAAACCCTTTTCAGACAAGAAACTGTCTGATGCATAAGGTGTAAAGGATGCTATGGTCAGCCATCCATACCCACCTGAGACATTGGATGAATTTATGACTAGCTGTGACTATTGACAGATATGACCTAAGGGAGAGGACGCAGGGAATAAAAACAAGGGTGGGACGTTAGATGTTCATTGCAAGTAGATTTTTTCTGTATAAACTCTTTCTTACCTTCTCTGAAAAATTCTCCTATTACATATCCTCTTCAACTAATCTGCCTGAAGAAGTAATCCATATTTGGTGTTGCGGTTTTACATCTGCTGCCACCAGGAGGAAGACATCTGTTGGAGCAATCGGCCTTGTGCTTTTATTGCGGAAACCGACCATTTTCTGAGAGATTGTTATCGACTTAGGCCAAGTACACTCTAGGAAACGCCAAATGCCTGAGGAATATTTGTACCCGGCCCCTATGGGATGGTAAATCGGTTATACAGGTTACCCCTAACTCTGGTAATATGTTTTTTTTCGCACTGTAACCTTTGGTCATCTAATTCTAAGAATTTACGCTTGATCAAGCTATGATGACTCAGGCGCTGCTGCTAGTGTTTGTCAGTATGGTTATGGTCCCAGGTCTTGGGATTTGGAACTAGTTTCATTGAGGTGCTCCCTTTTGTGGTTTAAGGGGTAGATTTTCTACCCCCTGTATTTCGGGGGTAATAGAATAACATTTTTGTTACTACTGAGATCTACTTTCTTGATGTGGGGAGTTAGCATATTGGCAAATACTTTCGTTTTTTTGGTCATTGGAGAATTATGCGGATATCATTCTTGGGATTGTCCTGGCTTGACTACCTATAATCCATAGTCGTTTGACTGGAGGTGTCCTCTGAGTTGATAAAAATGGAATAGGACTCTTGTGGTATCTCATTTGATGATACTTGTGTGATCACTTGGGTCGTGTGCGGTATAATTTATTTTCTCACGTATATTTCAGAATGTGTAATCTGACGGTCTTTGATTGAGTTGTTGATGATAATACTGACTCCGCAACCAGCCTAATGATTGCCACCATAGTCCTCACCCCAGGGGCAAAGCTTTAATATTGTCTGCCAGGAAAGCATGATCTATTCGCATATTTTATATTGAAGAAAACCTGAAATAATTATTCGTTTTATCGGGAAGAGTTTTTAGTGTGCTCGTCTACCGTTTCTGCAGACAGTTTGCTCCGTCGTAAGCTGTCTCCCTTTTGCTATGAGGAGGTTTCCCATCTCATGTGAATGTCTGTACGCTATCAGGTTGTATAATGTGTTTATTCCGCACATTAATCGACTGGTGCACAGTCTCTGAGTGAAGAGTCATTAAGACTTTTAAAAAAGCCAAATGAGAATCTAGTGGTATAATCGTCGTACCCAGACCTATAATATAATCCATCTCCGAGTCCCATCGGCAAAACATGCATACTGACGGTAGTTAAAAGAGGAAAAGAAAACGTTCACCAAGTATCCTACCTCTGGTCAAACCTAGAGGAGTCTGTTTGAGGGTTCGGTATGGCCCCTCTCATTAGGATAAGGGGGGGAGGGGGTTGTGTCATGATTGTGCCTGGACACACCCACGTCTTTGGCTCTGTAGTCGGCCCCCGCCGGCCATGGGCCGGTACGACGTGGGTTAAAAACCTTGGTTTTTTAACGTAACACCTGTTGGGCAAAGTCTTATCACCCCAGTGTGACTGGCTTCTTCTTTTCTATGTAGGTTTATTGATTCACTCGGCCAATGCACCGTCGGCCAGGGAATTCTCCAGCAACTCTCTTCAAGTTTAATACCAGTGTTTCTCCTTGGTTGACAGCATTGTTCCCTATCTAGTTTGTCCCGTTTCGTTCCACCAATCCACATCTGTTCTTTTGTCCACTGTTTTCCCTATTTAAGGGATGACTTCAACCAGTCCACCTATACCTGCTCTTAGAGGTCTTTTTGCTGCAGGCATAGCCCTTCCTTTTGCATTATCCTTTCTGGTTTTGACCTGCTGCTTCTATGTATTATTCTTCTCTCTCAGTGATTTTGTCTGCCTGCGCCAGATGGTATTACCTGGTAGGTCTGAACCCCTCTTTATGGTGTTCTGTATTCGTTTTTCTGTGTCTTGTGTCTGCATTTAATTAGTTGTAGCTCTAGTTCTTCTGGTTTGGGGACACGACCTATTAAGGTGTCGGGAACCTCCAAACAGGCAGGGACCGTTGGGTTGGGACCAGTGTCAGGGCCTCACTCTGTTGGTGGTCTGTTCGTGTGCACCCTGCTGGTCCTTGACAAAAAATTAGTGCAAAATTGAAACATTTGTAGAGTTTTACTTCTTAATTTTCATATGAATCTTCAGGCCAACTTCTGTCTTCTGTTTCTATCTTGCCTAATCATTAGACTCCAAAACATGAAGGCAGCTCTCTTGTGGGGCCACATGTTGTGTAACCTGTTTTCGTCTAAAATTCACGTTTTTTGCACATAGGTTACTTGGGCAAAAGAGTTGAGTTTAAGACCCGAATCAGTTGTCATAATCATGTGGCCCATGTGTCTGTGTCTACCTCAGGACCATATCACGTGCACTTTAATGTAGGTAGGAAAGGAGTTAGAACGAGGATAGTTTATCTTTTGTCCTAATTATTTAGTCGCCAACAATTGAGGTTGTACTATCCCCATTCCGTTTCTCTGAAGGAAAGTTGTTTAGGGCTATTTTCTAATTTATCTTTAGTCCTGATGTTCTTGCCTTTCTGTTTTTTATCCTGGCTGGATTCGAATAACATCTGTTCTAGTCTGGCCTAGTATGCATGTCACATGGGCCACGCTGTTTATCCTGTTATTAAAGATGCAACAAAAAAAATTGTGATTTCCATTCTAAATCATGTGATAATTACTTTCTAACAGGTACAAGCTTCTATGAGAAATATTCCTGGGCCTCTCTTAAAGCCGAGGCACCTTTAAGGAAGTCTGTTTCGACCTCGGCCACATGTACTTTATTTTTTGATGTAATTCACATTTCTAGTAAGTGAAAGGCTTTTGATAAAAATACATGTTTTGTGTACGCTATACAACAAACGTTGTAACTAAGAGGTACGCATTAAGGCTACTCATTCGTCCTGCTGTATACAGAGACGCCTGAAGTTATAGCTCAGCTGCCCCTAAGTACTGTGATGAAATATGAACCCATGATAACATTGCTATCTTTTTATAATGCGTTTAGTTGCCAGCACAGAACTTTGAGAAAATTGAGCTTCTGAATGTGGGCTTCGCTGACCCTATTATATATAAATGCATCCCACGATGTTTTACATTTAATGTACGGTTAAAGAGGACGTTGATTGTAAGTTGCAAATGATACATAAAATTTTTCTTCACTTTTAATATACTGGCAAAGGTAGGTTTTTGTGATAACTCTTGTCAAGTCAAATGATAGTGCTTAAATATGGTCTGTTTTTACCAAAGGGTTTGTACCACCCTGTAACTGTTGTGTGCTGAGCGAAATCAGGAGGTCTACATTTGCTCGGAATATGCAATCTATACATGTCTGTGCCACTTAAAATATTTTGTCCTATACATGAACACTAAGATGTGATATAATGTGGCATACCTAATTTATACTACACGTTGCTACTTCACATATTATTCAAGTAAATAAACTAGCAACTCCACCCCGTAACAAGATTTCTCCACTGCGGTGTCCTCGATATCAGGACTAGGACGTCTCCTCTCGCTCAGAGCTGGCAGGACATATTGGCAGAAGTCGCAGGCCTCTGTACCATTATCGGGATCTCCTGGCAAGCTCACTTCAATTTATATACAGCATCTTTCCGGGGCCAAAAAAAATAAAACAAACAGTTTGGTCCAGCTCACCTCTTGGATTTGTGGAACGTTAATCTCAGAGTGCACGGAAAGGCGGATAGCCAACTCTCTAATGACCTTCCATCAAATCACGGTGAGTGAGCTCCAGCTAACATATCCGTCGAGTAACGAGTTTAATAGGATTAATCCAATTTAGATTAAGGAAGTCATTTTCCGAAACGCCGGTTATGCGGTCATTTCTTGGTGTGTTTTTCAATGTAGAGAATCTTTCGTTTGTCTGTACATATTGGAAATAAAGTTGGATTATTCCTTTAATTCTCGTTCTCCGGTAATGTTTGCTGCGCCTCACTCATCCTGTTTTACATGGGAGCCTCCTTTCGGTACTAGACATAGGGACATGCCCCACCATCTTGTCATGTGAATTGCCATATGTCAATTTCAGCCTAGAATAAAGTATATACTTTTTATTTTTAACATTTGTTGTGTATAAGAGGGCCTAGATGTCCGGGGGCCTACATCATTAAGCCGAGGGTATACCTGATCTGCTAAGTTCTGATATCAGAGGTTACCAACCTACCTGATAGATTATATACTACCTACCTACTATATTGGAGCACAAAAAAAGGCTACAACTGTCTGGGGGTACAAAGGGGGAGGCGAATGGAAAAAGTGCCACCAATTATCTGCAATAGATATATGCTGGATCTATATATTCATTTGGATGGCTGCAGAATTAAGAGGCCAAACCTATCTTGCAGAAAACTCTTCAGTAGAACTCGTCATGGTGGTCTAAGATGGATCAAGAAGAAAATAAAAGATTAGAAACATCTAAAATCAGACAAGATGCCATCTGTAAATCACTAAAATCTATGTTCTAGTATGGTAAATTCTTTACATTCCAGAAAAAGTATACCGACAGACTTTATGTAGCCCAGACCAGCTATCAATGTTATCATGAAATCACATATTGTCTATACTCAACATTTGCCATTCTCTGCTATGTACAAACCTTCTTATCTCCAAATGTATAAAAATGTAATTCTGTTGTCTGTTACTTATGTGCAGTGAAACGACTGGATCAATACACACTAAATTTGGCACATAGATAAATCGGGCATTTTAGAAGGTTTTCAGCTCTCTAGGACCTACTGTTCTTGGTATATTTACAAAAAAAAGACACTCGCTGTAAAAGGTGACCAAATATTTTCCACCATAATTTGCAAATAATTCTTTCCAAATCAGACAATGTAATTTTTGGGATTTGTGTTCTCATTTTGTCTCTCATAGTTGAGTTCTACCTATGATGTTAATTACAGGCCTCTCTCATCTTTTTAAGGGGGAGAACTTGCGCAATTGGTGGCTGACTAAATACTTTTTTCCCCATTGTGTAATATACTGTAGTCCCCGGAGTCGATTGCTAAGGTCTTAACAATCGACTTGAGGCCTTAACAACTGGCTTAATAACCGACTGGAGTCCGCGGAGTCGATTGCTAACTCTTATCAACTGACTTGAGCTGAGGCTTTAACAACCGGCTTAATGACTGTTAGCGACTTCACAACGCAGTAAATTATGTGTCCCCCAGTGAAGGTAAAAGGGTCCCCCAGTAAGTAAAACGTCCTCTAGTAGGTGGGTATATACTTTAGAAATCTCCAAGTAGGTAGGTGTGTAGTTTATATGTCCCCCAGCAGGTATATAGGCAGGTTATGGATCCCCCAGCAGGTATATAGGCAGGTTAAGGTCCCCCAGCAGGTATATAGGCAGGTTTAGGTCCCCTAGTAGGTATATAGCCAGGTTTAGGTCCCATAGCAGGTATATAGCCAGGTTTAGGTCCCCCAGCAGGTATATAGGCAGGTTTAGGTCCCCCAGCAGGTATATAGGCAGGTTTAGGTCCCCCAGCAGGTATATAGATAGCTTATAGGCCCCAGCACGTGTATATTTAGATAGCTTATAGGCCTCACAGCACATATGTAGGTAGATTATAGCTCCTCCCTGCACGTATATAAGTAGATAATAGCCCCCCTCCCTGCACATATAACAGTAGATAATAGCACCCCTCCCTGCACATATGACAGTAGATAATAGCCCCCCTCCCTGCACATATAACAGTAGATAATAGCATCCCTCCCTGCACATATAACAATAGATAATAGCCCCCCTCCCTGCACATATAACAATAGATAATAGCCCCCCTCCCTGCACATATAACAATAGATAACAGCCCCCCTCCCTGCACATATAACAATAGATAACAGCCCCCCTCCCTGCACATATAACAATAGATAACAGCCCCCCTCCCTGCACATAAAACAGTAGATAATAGACCCCCAGCATGACAAGCGCGAATTAAAAGTAATACCCTGACAGCACTTACCTGACCCTTGCTCCCTGCCGCTGTCGCTGTCGCGGTCGGTGCTCCCGGTCTTTTCTTCAGCGGCGTGACGTCACCAGGCCGCGCGCGGGCAGCGTGATGATGCGCACGCCGCCTGGGCTGTGCACATCCTGACTGCGGCCACAGATTACTCCGCGGAGCTCTCTGCTCCGCTGAAGCATCTAACTGTATGTGCGTCCGGCGGACGCACATACAGTTAGTCCCGCCACCGCTGCCGTCGCCAAGGTCCTAAGCCGCTAAGCCGATAGCTTAGCGACTGGTAGCGGCTTAGGACCCTAACGATCGGCGGCGGCGGCGTATAGCGGCGGCGCCGGGGACTAATATACTGTATACACATGCTATTAGATTAATGCACGGCCATCTATACTATTAGTATCTGAGAGCCTTGCTCAGGGCCGGGACAAGGCATTTTGGTGCCCTAGGCGAGTACAGCCAATGGCGCCCCCCCCCCTCGCTCTCAAAAAAATACCCCCCCCACACACACACTAATTCCTCTCACCCCTGCGCCAGGTCCTGTCACTAATTTTCTGCACATTCCACATAGCTCCCGTCCAGCTCCTCTCAGCAGTCACTGCACAATGAAATCAGCCTGACAAATTTGCATTTTAAAAATCGCTCCCCTCCGTATGACAGTGCAATACCCCTAATAACAGTCACAAAATTTAATCCACCGATACATGGAGCAAATCTACCAGACGACTGATTGTTACTAAAAACACTCCTAAAAACCAAGACCCAAAACTATTACTACTTAAGGCTCAAATAATTCTGCCAGACCCTGACCAAACGCAACCCCCACATGTGACTATCAGCTGTACACAGGTTCTGATTACATATACCACCGCTATACAGTGACCAGATAGTGGTAGATACTAGTTGTATGTAGGCTCTGCAGAAATCTAAGTGATTACACTGCAATTACATTTAGTGACTCACAGGAGACGTCTTTTCTGATCAGCGTCGTTCACTTTCCTTTTCTTCTCCATCCGGTTCACACCTTCTTTGCCAATTGCTCCCGGCCAAGACTCGTCCCTGAGGATTTGGACACAAATATCTTAGATTCCTCACATTTCCAGTCACTCCTGAATTATAGGTATCTAAGTCCCCTTAGTCAGACAGGTATATAGATATGCCCTCTCAGTCAGGCAGGTATATAGATATGTCCCCTTAGACAGGTAGGTATATAAAATATAGGGGCACTCAGGCAGGTATATAGCTAGGGGCTCAGGCAAATATAAAAGCTAGTGGTTCAGGCAGGCGTATGGGGGCTAAGGCAGGCGTATGGGGCCACAGGCAGGCGTATGGGGCCACAGGCAGGCGTATAGGGGCCACAGGCAGGCGTATAGGGGCCACAGGCAGGCGTATGGGGCCACAGGCAGGCGTATGGGGCCACAGGCAGGCGTATGGGACCTCAGGCAGGCGTATGGGGGCTTAGGCAGGCGTATGGGGGCCACAGGCAGGCGTATGGGGGCCACAGGCAGGCATATAGGGGCCACAGGCAGCCGTAAGGGGGCTCAGGCAGGCGTATGGGGCCACAGGCAGCTATGGGCCACATGCAGGCGTATGGGACCTCAGGCAGGCGTATGGGGGCCACAGGCAGCGTATGGGGGCCTCAGGCAGGCGTATAGGGGCCACAGGCAGGCGTATGGGGCCACAGGCAGGCATATAGGGGCCACAGGCAGCCGTACAGGGGCTCAGGCAGGCGTACGGGGGCCACAGGCAGGCATATAGGGGCCACAGGCAGCCGTATGGGGGCTC
The DNA here is from genome assembly GCA_025379985.1 of Phyllomedusa bahiana. NCBI lineage: Eukaryota > Metazoa > Chordata > Amphibia > Anura > Hylidae > Phyllomedusa > Phyllomedusa bahiana. Next base: position 15,981 of record JAODAL010031256.1, read on the forward strand.
AGGCAGGCTTATGGGGGCACCAGGCAGGCATATAGGGGCACCAGGCAGGCATTATAGGGGGCCGCAGGCAGGTATTATAGGGGGCCGCAGGCAGGTATTATAGGGGGGCCGCAGGCAGGATATAGGTGGCCGCAGGCAGGCATTATGGGGGTCGCAGGCGGGCACTTATGGGGGCCGCAGGCAGGCATTATGGGGGGCCGCAGGCGGGATATAGGGGGCCACAGGCAGGCGTATGGGGGCCACAGGCAGAATATAGGGGGCCACAGGCAGGCACTTAAAAACAACAACATTAATACTTACCCAATTCCCGGGCGCGCGCTCCTCTTCTGTCCTCTTCAGCCGCGCGCTCCTCCGGCAGCTCCTCGGGCGCACGGCCTGTGACACACTATGCGCCTGAGGAGAGGCAGCGTCGCGATGACATCACGTCATTGCGACGCTGCCGGCTGAGGCGCACGGGGCCGCGGCGGGTCCTCAGCGCTGTGAGGACCCGACGGCCCCGCTGTGTCGGCCCTGCAGCTCACCGGAGGATCCAGCGATCCTCCGGGGAGCGGGCCCGACACTGTCTGCGGGGCAGGGAGCGCTTACTCTCTGCTCCGCAGAAGCGGTCACAGAGACCGCCGGTGCTTCAGGCCCACGGCAGCGGCCTGGAGCCTGGCGAGGGTCGGGGCCCTGACTGCGCCCCTTAGGGATAGGCTGAGGTAGGCGCCCTAGGCGGTCGCCTACCTTGGCCTACCCGTCGTCCCGGCCCTGGCCTTGCTCTATGACATAACAAGCATATGTCAGCACTGACACTCTGAGAAGCACAGGGGGCAGGACTATTCAGCTCAGCTCTTCTGAAAATGTAGTATTCAAGCAGTGCACCTAGCAACTGTAGCTCCGCCCACTAGCCTAGTGAGGAGAAAGATCCAACATGGTGATATTATATGATATAGCAGTGTATGGAAGGAATTCAAACTTTGTATTGTGACATACATTAACTGATTATTCTTAGTGTTTTCCATTGGCTGGTGTTATTTGTTTGGTTTCTTACACAACCCCTTTAAGTTGACTTACTTTATGCAACTAACCGAACCAAAATTTCGGTGCACAATGTTGGATGCCGAGCCACGCCCCTTTCCACAAAACCACAACTTTTATCAAGGTTAGCCCCCTTTTTGGACAAGGTGCGGAAATATCTAGAAACTGTGGTATAAATATGGTATAAAACATGCACATAATTCTTGAGGCAAATTGTGCCAGAATTTTGGCACAACTGCTTTGAAAAGTGTTCCCAACAGCGTCTATGTTGTCCAGAGTATCTCAAATAAAATTGTGCCATCTATTCGTAATGCCTAGAGAGCTCCACGTTACAACCCTAGAGACCCATGCACTATGATGCTCTATCAAATGCCTCAAAGCTGCTCCATACAAAATTCTGCAATAGAAGTAGCGGCCCCAATGGTCTTCATATAAAAATGTATCTATTCCACATAAAAATCACTCTAGTGCTATTAAAGAAGGCTCATCTCCAAGGATTCCTATACTAGCAAAGTCCCATTAATGGAGTATCGTGAGGGAGAGAATTTTACATCTTTCTAAAAGAATCCTTCCACAACCTTTAGATAACTATAGCTTCTAGGGATAATTGTAGAAATGAGGATGTATAGCTTGAGATTTGGGTTTTGAACACCTTACGTCACCAGACAGGGAAACTGTTTGATACTGAAGTAAAGAGAGAGAGATTCCACCACCTGAGTGCTCCCCAGATCTTCCCACAAGGGACTGAGAGATTACTGACTCTCAATGCAGGAAGAGGTGGCTCTGACTGATGACCCCTTACAGCTGGTGCATTGTCCACCCGGATCCTGGTAACTGGATAGATACAGAGCTCACATAATCACCTCAAGAGGGTCATCTGGAAATGCTGCAGTCAGGACACAGAGTAGAACAAATGCTGAGGCCACAGCATTAACAGCAGAAGGTTCATACAAATATACACACTTACAGAGGTTGTACTACAGGTTTTCAGCCTATTTACCGTTACTAAGTTACCACACATGACAGAATCCCCCTTGGCTAAAAATACTCAGAGGAGTATCTTTACTGTGGGGAAAAAAATGTCATGCAACCTCTGGTCACATTGCGACCTTATTCAACTTGGGCTTTTGTTCCTGTCCCCCGCCCACAAGCATGCTCAGCCCAGAGAATATGGGTTCACGGTGGGGAGAAAACATTATGGAAAATGGTGTTGGATCATCTCCATAAAAATGAGATGGCGAGAGGCTTTAGAAATTTTCATGGTAGTGTAAAGTGCGGTATAAATGGCATTGTATCTGTGTTCTGTAGATGATGAAGTACAATCCCTATCCCTGTGCAAGGTCTTACCTTTGTGGACTGCTTTGGTTTTCATTGGTATCATTTTCAGATTCCTGCAACCTTTTTATTTTTCCTTCATTTTGCAGACAAAGTATCAATAGCAGCTTGATATTTTTGGGGGGATACTCACCGAGAGGGATAAATAAAGTTATATATTAAGAAATCAGACTTTTAAAGATGAGGTTATAACAAATTATGTTTTTTTTTTTTTTTTTTACATATGTTAATGGGATAAGTGGGATGTTTTGAACTTTTCATATGTTAAAAGTTTTTTTCATTTCAGTTCCCCAGGATACTTGACCACTAGAGAGTTTGAGCACTTGTGCACTATTCTGCAAAACTAATGTATTATAGAATAGAGTACAATTACATCTCTCCTATTACACCCTGCTCCTGCCAGAGTGTCATAGGGGTAGTGAGTTGGCAGGCCTGGGGGACTTCATTAGGCTCCAAGATGTCATGACAACTGATCGACACCCAGCACTTGCGTCGCGGGAGAGACAACCAGAAAGTGGGAGGGGGCGACACCTCTTGCATAACTACCTGGAAGCCACGGTTGCATTTACTGGGCTCTAGCTGTAACTGGTCGATGGGACCAAGCTGCTGCCAGACATATTCAGCAGAAGTTTATCTCTGTGAGAATAAAGGATCAGGCTTGTTGACATCCAACACGTTTGACCTTTCTTTTCCAATCATCTTCCAGCAGAGGCAGTTAGGACAACCTAATAAACATTAGATGGTTGTCTGATTCTGCTGAACCCAGCAGATCCTAGAAATGTTCATCTTTACAGAAAAGTTTTTGAGGCTCAGAGATCCATATAAAAAATTCTGCGAGAGTTTGGGATTCTTTAAATGTAGTGACAATTAACTTACATTTGTTTCATGTATGCTTAAAGTTAATGTGAACAGTAGATCATTTAATGATGATCCATTCATTTAAGAAGGCAAGCATTAATTAAAGGCCTTCTTCATCTCAGTTTTCAGGAGAAATAAACATGTCTTCGAAAAAGTTCTCAGTGCCGGTAAGTGAGGTTTCTATATAAAGTAAACTCACATTATTATGACCCCCTCCTCATAAAAAAAAGTCACGTGTGGTGAGATGGCTTGGTGCGTTGATAAGATGTGCTATAGGCTCTCTGCACACATATCCCTTCCTGCTGTCATGGGTGAAAGAGATGATTTATCAAAGAAGCAAATAAGGATGATTATTGTCTTTTGGGCCAATCGTGGCAATTTTTTTTAACTGCGCGGTTCATGAACTAGTTGCTGCTGTTTTGAAAGTGTAAATAGCATGGGAACAGCAGAGCACCACCAAAATGAACCAGGAGGTTAACAAACATGTTCAGTGAACCTTACTGCATACGGGGCTCTGAAGAAGATGGATGGTCACTGCATCACTGCTAACAAGGTTGTATCAGCAGAAAAGGCTTTAATTCTCATAGCAGTATTGGAATTGGACCTCCACTGATTTGCAAAGGTTTGCCTTCTCCGATGAAGCATGTTTTCTGCCTAATCAAACAAGTGAATGTTGGCATGTCAGGTGAGAAGCATCAGAGAAAAAACAATATGCAATCATTGCTGGAAGAACACAAGCTGGTGGTGCCAGCGTTCTGGTCTGGGGAATGTTTTAGTGGCATTCTCTGGGCCCACTCATACATGTGGGAGAAAGTCTTAATCAGGTATGAATTCATCCTTACAGATCATGTCATATATGCAGATTTTCTTCCCTGGGATGGATGGGATCTTCCAGCAAGATAATATTTGGGAGTATGCGCTGATCAGCACGTGCTTCTAAAACACCGGCGTATTGTGGCGCATACTGTACGTGCCACAATAAGCCATGTGAACATACCCTAACCACCTAAAAAGACCTTATTGAGTCACTCCCAGCCTGCCTAGCTGCTGCACATGGTGGTTACTCTGGCTATTACCTAATGGTCATGATAATGTGACTTGACTGTGTATGTAAAGTAAAAAGGATGTTTTAGGCTTGGAGCAGCTGGTATTTTCCCCATTATTACTGTGGCACTACTATAACTGTATCTGCTCATGGAGCAGAGCATATAAAGTGAATTTTCCAAAATGGCAGAATTGATTTTTATGGCTGCAGCCTGTGCATACATCATTGTGAGCTGTAATTGAAGCTGGTTCAGGTTTTATGTGACTGTCCTTTAAAGCCTCGATAAAGTAACAAGGTCACAGTGTCCATCACTTAGAGTTTAGATTTCAGTGCCATCTTGCTTCATGCTTTTCCTCCCACAGCACTGTAATCCTTTACATTTTGTGTTACACCAGGTCAGGATGTGGATCAGCAAGTGACATTTTCAAGAGGATGAAGGGAATATTAAAACGGACAGATGGATTTGGAGCTCTGCCGCCGCTGAATCTCCCGATAAATAAAAGCAATATGATTCAGTGCAAATCTTTGGCTTAGAAACAGGATAATAAATCCAGAGTAGTATGATATGTGAGAGGTTGTTAGGGCCATCTTGTGAGGATACTGCAGTCACATCAGAGAGATTGTTCTGGTTCTAAACTAGTGATTAAAAACTCTGCTACAACTAGAAGAAGGAAGACAAGTTGGCTTTCACGTGATAGTGTTTAGTTTCCAGTCAGATAAAGTTATTTTATTTACTATTCACTAGTGTTAATCCAAAAAACAGCTAAGAAATCATTATGTCTGTGAGCGACAGCGTGTGGTGGAATGACTGTCTATGCCTACACAGAAGGCACTTGAAGAAACGTTCGAAAACTACATAATCTAGAAGCTGGAAGTACCCAGAGGGGCATCTAGATTACTTCCTGCTACACTAAAAGGTTTTGTCTCACAATAAATATCATGTCACCTTTACAACCGTTATTTTATTGCTCAGATGCATCTAAAATGAAGTCACTTTGCAAACAGCTTTGATTAAAAAATCCTCAGCCATTTCCTTTACACAGCTCCGATGCAGAAGGATGCGTCTCCAGGCACTCGGCTTCTGCAATCAAAATCTTATACATCTCTCCTTGGCTTCTTCTTAACCTTGAAGTATTGTTACCTTGCTTGTTGATGCGACTACTTGACTGAGCTCCAAGGTCTCCCTGTCAACATCTAAATATTCAATGCCCTTATCAAGTACACACCTTCCCAGCATGTGATGTGGGTGCAACTGTAAGATGTTAATCTACTTTCATTCTTTTACAAACTAATATGCAAAACAAAAAAGAGCAGTGGAGAACAGAAAGACCTAAAACTGCATAAAATCTTTAGTCTCTGCTCCCAGGACTGTGAACTTATTTTTATTGCCTACGTTTTATTTATTTATATATATATATATATATATATATATATATATATATAATATATATATATATATATTATATATATATATAATTTTTTTTTCTTTGTTTTGTATATTATTATATGTCAATAGAAATTTATGCATACAGTGTACATTATTTATCAGTATTCCAACACAAGATAGAGCAACGTTTTCTATTTATCAAAATAGTCCATCAATAAAACACAAGTACATCTCTTACAGCAATCACTCAAAGCACTTTATATACATATGAGGATGAAGACTATCAAATGTTGAAATGCTTTTGCACTTTATCATTTTTATAATCATGTGATTAGACCAAATGTTAAACAAGGGAGGTTAGTGAAACCGCGACTGTCCCCTTGTTTTACAAGATTGGTAAAAAATAAATCAGGCCTGCGGTCTGTTCTTTCTACCAAACCAATTATCTCAACTGTTTGTCCATACTTACGATGTACATACAGTCAAAAAAATATGGTCGGGAAGGGAGCCATCAATTCCCTGCCCCGCCACTTACTGCTCTGTGCTTGTTGGTTACAAGACCATGGAAGAGACATCCCAATGCAGGCGGTATAATGATGTCCTTGCATCGAGCCACCTACATATAATGCTGTAGGCTGCATTAGGCCTGCAGCCTTCTGTACATCCAGAAGAGCAGTGAAGCAGTAGGTGTTTCATGACACCGGAGAAGCCGGTAGGGAACTGTGGAGCGGTGAGTTCTCTATTTGTTATATATGTAACTAGTACCCCTACCTATGTGAATAATGGGGACCATCCCAATCTCCCAAATACAAAGCAAACCAACCATTTTATTCAATCGCGGCCTAATTTATAAGGGGCCGATCTACATAATGGGAGCTGACTTATTTACCTAATGGAGGAACTGCCTATTTAATGGTTGACGTATCAATGGGGTGCCTACATATTTATCTAATGGGGGCCTACTGATCTACCTGCCTATCTACCTTAAATGGGGCTTATATAATTAATGTAGGCTTTCCCTACTGAAGAGCAAGAGTATACCTAACTAATGTGGCGGGTCTACCTGTCTAATTTTGTAGAGCTACCTACTATAGGAGGTTTGTACCTACCTGCTATATTGGGGGTCTATGCATTTACATACTGGTGGCACAGGTGACACAGCCTTATAACTATCTGGAGGCATGCTTATTGTTTGGGGGCAACAAAGGGATAAATATGACCATTTTGAGCACTGTGGATGAGAAGTTTGTATAGATGGGGGGAACAGTAGGAAGGTAGGAAGATGCTGGAAAAGTGAAAAGTCAAAGATGTTTATATGGTAAATTTTGCCGGGATAAGTCGTGGTCTGGAGGAATAGTCATGGTGGTCTGGACTGGATGGAGAGGAAAAGGAAACGAGAACAACTCCTCAGGAAAGACATCTCCTGTGAGTTCCTGGCTGTAACTGCATTGTAATCACCTGGGTGTAGAGCTTTTGTACAACTGCTATCTACCACTATATGCCAACTATATGGCAGTAATAGAGGTCTTGGAGTAATAGTTTATATTCAGAAACAATATGATGGTATTATTCAGTGACTTTATGGGTTAATATGTGTCACGTTCTAAGGGAATAGAACGCCGGGTGTGTGGATCCTCTGGGCCACCGGGAGCATCGATGGTAAAGTTTGCAGCAGTAGCCGAAGTGCAGAACAAAGTGTCCTATCACCTGTGCACATGCTGGCACAGGTGATGAGACACAGCAGGTGTAGCCGTAGACAGGTAACGCAGTCCCAGGCAGGTAGCGGACTTGATACAGTGGCAGATATACAGCAGGTATTATAGCAGATGGTGCTGCAGTAAGAACAGCAGTAACTTGTACAGGGAAACGTACAGGTAATGCACAATTAATACAGGTTACAGCAACAATACAGCAGCCAGGGGTAAAGCTCTATGTAGTAGACAACAACGAACTGACACTGGAGCAAGGGCAGGAACTTCCTTTTACAGCCAGAGGTCACAGGTCACAGGGCAGGTCATTGGAACACTGTCGCTGTTAAATAGCAGAAGGCTAGGGGGCGAGCCGTGGCATGGACAGTGAAAAAATGTAGTCTGTGTGTGGCAGTAATATTTGGTCCTTGTATACTGTTATTATTGACAATTTTGGTCCTGGTATACTGATATTATAGTGGTATTAGTAAGCCACTATATAGTGGTGATGATGTGGCTGTGGTTTTTGGCCCTTGCATATATAGAATGAAGATAAAGTGTTAATTTTGTTGTAAAATCCAACGAAACAAAGCCATCCATGTGGTATTCTAATACCCTTCCTACTGCTGTCGAGTGAAACAGTTGACGTGTGGCAGTAGATCTGTTACATTGTGTCACAATTCTTGTGAGTTAGAAAATGTATAATGCATTATTAGTTATGTACCGATTATGCTTTGGTTATGTGCTTACACTGAGGATTAACTGATGTGCAATGTGCCTTGCACTTTACTGCCACCTACTGACTAATGTCTGCATATGACAGTTAGGGGTTCACAATCAATCAATATCAGTTGCTACTGGAAGTACCAGAACAATATGAGAGGAGTCTCCAAGCTCTGCTCCCACACACCAACAGGCTGGAACCAACCAGGTTTGGTCAAGTCCTGCCCTGGTCTGGTGGGAGAGCAGTGGTTTATGCAGGAGCTCCTGTTGAATCACGTACTGTGGAATTACACAACATTGTGCAAAGTATTACAACTCCCTGTATCCATCCAGTCCACACTGAAGAGACAACTACACTGCTACTTCAAAGAAGAAGTGAATATTGTCTTCAATCAAGAGAGATAAAGCTGCACAAGGGCTTTCTTGTCATACTGGCTTCTTTATGCGCTTCAGGCGTGAACCAGTGCATCGTGACTTCCATGTCATGGACATAGTCGGCTCTACCCCTGGCGATAAGGAACAATAGTGCAAAGTAACTGTAAGTACTTAAGCCTGTTTATTTCCCAAGTGGAGCCATGCCATCAAGGTTCCTTCCTCGGTGAAGCATTGCATGGTCTGTATCTTCCCTTAAAAAGTTCTCTTATAGAGTATGAGGAGTCATCTGTACCCAGTTGCCATCAGAGACTCTAACCCTGTTTATAACACACAAGGTGAACATCTCCTCTCATGCAAACATATGACAATAGAACTTATTCTGCTGTGCCATAAAAGAGACTGTAACTTGTCATTACTGTTTCATAAACTACATTCATTAAAGTGGTGCATCATGGAAAGTTCATGAGGGTCCAGCTGTGCACTAATATCACGGACACCCCAACACCAGATATCACTACTATAGGAGTGCCATGGGGGTCCTAGACTGTCTCCAACTGTGCAAAGCTTTCTATTGACAATTGTGGTGGATACGGTGGAAGTGTTTAGGGGTCCAGCACCTACTCCACCCATAGTTTGTGAAACTACATCTATGGCCTTTTCCCATGGCTGACGACTTGCAGATGACATACTATTTTTGTCAAACCCTGTATTATCCCCTCCTTTTGCTGCGGACCAAATTAATTTATTTGTTGACTTTTCAGATCTCCACACTAAATGGACTAGGTCTTCCCTTATACCCTTGTCACCCACCTGTCAAGTAAACCCAGTCTTTAACCGCTTAAGATGAACACCTGAAAAGTACTTAATGACCAGCATTTTTTTAAAAGTTTTTGCCTCCGTGTGTTTCGGCAGTTGTAACTTTTTAATTTTTCAATGACGCAGTTGTGTGAGGCCTTGTTTTATTCGGGACATGTTTTACGTTATGGGGGAACAGTTTAAGTTCACTTATAAATTTTTGCAGAATTATTTTTTCCACTTTTCTATTTTTTTATTTTTTTTACACCATTCACATTTCACACTTAATAACTTGTTAGGTTAATTCTACAAGTTATTATGATTGTGTGGATACCTAATATGCGTAGGGATTTTTTTGTGTGTGCAATATATGCACAATAATTTTTTATTAAATATTTTTATTTTTTCTACACTTTTTAATGTTTTTAACTTTGTTTTTCAAATCCCAGGAAGGGATAACTGTGTTAATTTTTTTTTTACACTTAGTAATGTATTAGCGTATTCATATATGCTAATACATTATAATCTGTGTCAATTTGACACAGGCAGCGATCAGGGCAGCACACAGTCTGCCCGGATCGCTGTCGTGTTACACAGACAGCCCTGGGGCTACTGTAGGTCTCCAGGGCTGACTGTGCAGCCGTTCCCCGGATTCTGTCGGGTCACCGGAGTCCTGATCACCCAAGAGAGCAGGGGAAAGCCCTTTGATTATGCTGCAGTCACTGACCACGCCAAAGGGTTAAGCGCCGGGGAGGTTTCCTCCGCTCCCCGGCACTTGCAGAAGCTGTGCTGGGAAGAGGGCTGTGAAGTACAGCCTTTTTTTCAGAGCTGCTGCGGCGCCGGGTGTCGCAAACCCCCAAGTCTGCATCAACGTCAAAAGTCGGATTGCGGTTTTTAAGGGGTTAAATATTTAGAGACCTATCCATCAGATGAATATAGGTTTTCCACTGAATGTTCTCCTATGACTCACTACTTTAAAACTAAGTTAGACTTTGGGGATCTATGCCTCTATCTCTGCTTAGCAGAATCAATCGTATAATGACTATTGTGCTCCTTTAATGCCTTGATTAATACAAGGCATTTTTTAAACTCTGGATTACTATCCTTTATTTGGGGTAGATTTAGGTCTTGCCCAATTTATGTTTTTATTATGTAGCTGGCCAGCCTAAAGACATGAGGTCCTGGTTTCACTTTGCCTATCTCAGAAGTGCATCTAGCATATCTTTTACAGGTTGCCAATTTTAGTAGTTTGTTGGAATATCCAAAACTATTTTTTGGAAAACTTTTACCAATACATAGATTAGCCTGTTAAATCTGGAGGAAGTCAAAACTTTTAGCTGACTTTACAGAAGTGGTGGGAGATAAGTTACTATGGTATAACTGTTCTGTCTGAGTTATGTAAAATTTAGGCAGTTGCTATTTAGAAGAGGGATGTTGTTCACTCTCTGAGAGACCTGTATGTGGATAACGTTTTTAATGATTTACAAACCCAATTTGAGCTCCTTTATAGACACCTCATTTTCCATCACCATATATTATTATCCTCTGACTGGAATCCTCAAATCCCAGGGCAGTGGCCTGTCCACTATTATCTATACTCACCCAATCTTAGCTAAAGTCACTCAATTCTCTAGTCTCAAAAAATGGAAAGAATTCGTACCAGCCCTCACAAGAGGTATTGGAGGATCCTTGGTCTCACCATCAATTAACAATATTCAGCTGTACAATGTACATCAATATTATCTTGCTTGGTTATACAAAATGAATAGGAGTTTCTCCTCTCTCTGTATTAAATGTACTGCTGTTCATTCCAACAGTTGGCATATGACCTGGGAATGTCCTCACATACAGGTTATCAAAAGGAGGTTGTTGATTTTCTGCTCAAGGTCTTCTCTTCATCTGATCCATCACCCTGGAAGTTTGCTTGTTTTAGAATTTTAGACAAGGAGTATTTGGCATAATCATATCTGGATCTTTCACAGATAATCTTTATTTCTTGCTGGCAAAGTGATAGCACTGCACTGGATGGACCAGAAACTTCCTTCCCTGTCCCAACAGAGAATTTAAGTCAATAGAACTGTTCGTTATCATTTGGTAATTTACAGAGATAGATGCATTGACAAGTTTTGTAAAGTTTTGGGGCATTGGTGGGACTCCCCATTTACCCTCTACAACCCTCAACCAATCGATATAGCTATAAAATCTTGAGGACAGTGAAAGTTCGAATGGACGTCTCATTGGAATATATTAGTCAGTATTTGTATCTTGCGTCTACAAGTATGTTTATGCAACAATAATGTATTTCATAATTAACCTTACCGTGTCACTCTGTAACTTGACTCTGTAAGATTTTCTGATTTGTACTTTCTTTGTCTTGGCTTCTTTCTTAGGCCTGCTGAGCAATGTATAATGTTGTGTAATACGGTTTTATTTTATGTTTCAATAAAATGAGTTTTAAAAAAAATTGCACAAAGTAGCCATCAAACCTTTAGAACTTTACAAAGGATATGTGATTATAAGAGCTTTAATTGGTGAAAATTGTGTATTAAGGGTATGCCTCAACTGAAAAAATAATCTGTGCAGCTGAATTTAGGATGCTAGAAGCTTTTAAAGAGAAAGGTAAAAGACACAAAATGTCTCATCCCCAACCTTGACAATGGTCATAGCAGACTTGAAGTGAGTGTCGGGCAATGTTTGATGACATATTTTGTTTAAACCATATTGGTAAGTCTGTTAGGCTAGGTCTACACTGCTGAAAGTCGACCGTTTTTTTTTCCGATGGAGGACCGCGGTCGATTCATGTTTTTTTTCACCAATGGATTGTATGGGAAGACGAGGAAAAAACTCAAAGCGCCAGTGTATTATACAACATGTTGAATAATACGCCAGCACCAGAAGACAAGCAGAGAAAAAATGAGCTGTATAGACTACAATTAGTTTTTTCTATAAATGTCTATGGGCTGGCTGAATGATCGTATTTTAATAAAATCGTTTATCATTGCAGTGGAGACATAGCCTTATAGTATCAGGATAGTAAAAAATAAGCTTACCCATACACCAACCTGAGAGAGCCAGTTTACGTAGTGGCTTGCTTATGTTTATGGCATGATAAAAAGCAAATCATTATAGAGGCTGTCTCGCCATGCTGTTTTACAGAGCCACTGTCTGTTTAAGTCTCATACTTCCTGGTCTATAACAGTGATTGATATATGATCTTTGCTGTTCGTAGCTGATCTTGTTAGAGGGATATTAGTTTCTGAGATTTTTAAACAGTTCTGCATAAGACTACAGAGCTCTAAAGGGTTAGAGTATGTTCACATGGCGATTTTGAATCCGAAAATTGCATCCAAAAATGCAGCATCAATCGGATCCTAAACGCATCCAACATGCAGGTGTGTGCTGCATCTTTCGGATCAAGAATAGACATGTGAATTCTTAGAATGGATCCGATAGACGCAAGTAAACACGTATCATCGATCACTCGCCTGAACGCCGAAGCGTGTTTTACATTGAAAGCAATGTAAAATCACACTGCTTATTGCTAGATGTGTGTTTGGGTCCATCTAGAATGTATGTTCACACGGACTGAACACGCTGTGTAAACATACCCTTAAAGTTTGTCAGTAAGTAATGTAAACAACCCACACTCCTCCCCTGACGTCTTTCAGATAAGAAACAGAGCAGGAAGTGAAGTCCCCAAGCCTGCCTCTGCTACAGCTTTTAAGAGCAGAGAGAGATGGCCGATAATTAGGGAAGTGCAGTGTATAAGCAGATAATATCTGCTCTTATAATAAAGAGAAACAAAATCAAAACAGCAGTGCATTTTGTAGTACTCTTTTTATTTACCTTTGCCTACATGTTTAAAGCTAATCAATGAAATGGGAATACCCCTTTGATACTGTATAACTCACCTGCTAGATAGTATAATTGGAATGCAGCTAATACAGGTCTATTCCTTTGCAATGTGAATAACTGAAGATTAGAGCCCAGGATAAAAGTGATAAGACATGAGCTAAGGGACTGTATTCAGGTTGCACCACCATTTTATATTATTTCAGCCTTCTGAGAAAGTTGCAATTTGGACCACGATCTGAGATTAGTTTTAAATAACTCTAGAAATAATAATAGTTTGGTCGGTAGTTACAAAATTCAAGTATCTGGTTATCAATTGGGTTAGAGATTTTTTGAGAGTATAAAAGATCCAAAACGTGGTTGTTCACAGCATACATAAACAGCAGATTAAACACAAATGAGAAAATCATGAAAAAGCGTGGCACAATACAATGAATGCACTTCTTCCTTAAAGGGGTTATCTCACCACCCTGTTTCATAGACCAAAAGCAGCTTCGTTCATGCTTTCTATTTCTTCCTGGTCAGTCTGGGGGTGAATATCATATCAGCTCCCTCCGTATTCAAAGGTCTGCTAATTGCTCTGACATAAGAGCAGGAGATGTTTATCCAAGAATCTTCAGAGCTAAAGTAAACAAAAGTAATTCGGCTCCTTTGTTTGTAAGATTAGATAACAGTCAAGCTCTCAAGTTGCATGCAGTTTTGTGTGTCGCCATAACTGATGATATCATCCCTAATATCAGATAAGCCAAACAGCAGGGGAGACCTAGAGAAACCTGAGTGCACTCAGAGCGGATAAAAAAAATCACTTTTATCTCCTCAATAAAGAAAAATAAACAAAGCAATATACTTGGAAAACGATTTCTTTTACTGTTCTCTACATGTTGAAAGCTACCCCATAAACCACCAAATTATTTAGAAGACGAGAAGTATGGTGTAGACAAATGGATAAGGCAAAAAGAGAGTCAAGTTAAGGGGACAACCTCGATGGATGCTTCAGGTGATAAGTAAACTAGTGGATGGGGTGCGTTCACAACCACCTAAGCTGAAGGTGATTTATAAATAAGTGGGAATCGTATCTAAAGACCTGCAATAAGGAAGAAGCATTCAGCTGCCACGGTAATGAGAGGCAAAAATCCAAGGCTTTTTCCAGGACACTATTCAATTTTTTATGCAAAAAATATTTTTATTAAATATTTTTGAAAATACTTATGACATAATAGGACATTTTATCAGTAGAAGATATATATAAAACCTGCAGTACCCTCATTCAGCTGGTGCACTGCAATGCATTCCTTCTCATGAATCCACCAAAGTTTGTATTACTCCATTGTGGTAGGTAAGAGCCTTCAGCTCACCTGTGCTGCTACAACGTTTCCTGGGACCGCCCTGCTTTCTCAAGCATGTTTTGTGTGCATAGTAGGTAACCAAAAATAGCATTTTCAAGAATAGTGTACTTACATGTACTGTATAAAAAACAATGCATGACATCTTCAAAAGAAATGTAACAAACAATATAAATAACAGACACGTGAGGAATAAAAAAAAAAAAACACCTAGCTGAGATTCTCTGAGTCCTGTAGGAGACAATGAATACAATAAATATATTCAATATGCCTTGCGCCACAGCAGCTTATTCTCAATGAACTTGCTATCCTTCCCATACACCTTTTCAATAATAGCCCACCTAAGAACACTAACATTATAGTTATACGAACAGAAGTGAATGGCTGCTGCATTTTCCCCACACCACTTGGATGATCTTTTGTCACATTCTACGGTAATCATCTTCCATCGTCTGTATATATGAATAGCTGATCTGTGCTCATTAAACTATACCTTTATGCTAATAGTAGTTTGTCCTATGTATACCTTCCCACAGGGACACTTTAACCTATAGACAACGTTGTGTACAGAACCACTAAACAGTATCTCATTACTCTTGGTTGGGTGACAGAATGTTTGTCCTTTAAGGATAAATGAACAATTCTGACAATTCAAACATGGAAAGGTACCTATGAGATTTGAAGGCTATTCTGTCTCATCTTTATAGGGGATCTCACATCTGAATGTAGAAGTTCATTGCCAATATTACAGCACGTGTAAAATAAGCATTGAAGGGGCTCTTGAAAAAGAATTCCAAACTTAAAATCACTTTCTAATACATGCTAATGTTTTACTATAGCTTGTTGTAGAATATCCACATGTCTATCATAGGTAGAGTTAAACAATACTCTGTTCTCATGCTTCTTATTAGAAGAGGATAAAATCTCTTCAATATTATCTGCAAAATTTCAAAATCGTTTCTTGTTACCTTGGATCTACCATACCCATGAGTAACAAATTGCTCAATAATTTTATATATACTATCATATGCAAGTATGCTTGATCAGAGAATGTACATCATCCTCTTGTAAATTGACCAATAGAGATAACTTGGAATACCTGAAGGGCATGGAAACTATTTTTGTGTTGTATATAATTCCGATCCCTACTTTTAGAAAACAATGAAGCTGACAATGTGCCCATACTGTAGCTCACAGTATACATCAAGAAAATGCACACACACTCTACTTTTAGCAATGGAGAATGTAATTAGCTGATATTCATCAAAGGCATCTAACTGCTTCTCCATACCCTGTCACAGGACAAACATATCGTCCACACCACACGTCATACATTCTCAAATACAGTCATAAAAAATGTTTTTATAACTTGAGGCCACAGGAGACCCCAGAGAAGTCCCTTACTGATGCAAGTAGCAATCATCCCCAAATCAGAAATGGCTTGTAGTGAGCACCATATCTTAAAATGTCATAAATGCGGTGTGTGAATTGTAGAATATTAGGTCATCACACAGCGCATCCCTTACTGCTTAGGTTCCTTCCTTTACAGTATGTTAGTAAAGAGACTCTTTATAGTAAAAGGTGCATATTCCTGAATAATCAACACTCTTAAATAATTCTTAAGAATTGTCCCGTGTGCCTAAGACAGCTACCCTAATATTTTACTAGCTTATATAAGAAACCATCCACAAATGTTGCTAGAGGCTCAAGCAATGAGCTGACTCCCAATACTTAGGCTGTCCGTGGCACAATCGGCTGACCTTTGTATCTTAGGTACTAGGTATAGACCAGGAACCTTTGGATGATCAACTACCAATGCCTGTTTATTGTGATCAGAGATAAGTCCCACCTTCAAAGTCTCCTCTAAAAGTATCATTCACATTCTTTTCATAATTCGCAGTTGGATCACCTGTCAATTTTTTATGAACTGTATCATTCAGTAGCTGCAGGTAATGGAATATCCAATGACTTACCGCTGGATTCCCATATTTCAAAAACCCAAATGACTGCACTGAACCTCTTATTCAGTTATCAGGATTTTATTTCTTGAAAAGGAAACCACATTTCTTATGCTGAAGCACGTCCGTTCCTCAGTTCCATGACTTCATTCAGCAGTTTGTTATATTCTTCTAGCATATAAAGGGAGGTTATTAAAACCACCATTGCTTCACCTTTGTCAGCCTTATTTATGATACTCTCTTCATTTTTTTATTTTTTTTTTAACTCCTGGATTGTTCATTAAACCGATAAAATTCGGCATTTGTTTTTAAATTATAATCCCATTTTAACAAAAAACTCCTTTATTTTTTTTGAACATTTAAAAATCAAAATTTGGGGTAAATTCCCAAAAATCAAATAGTTTTTTTCTTTGTTTTTCCCTTATTTGCCCAATTTCCAATAGAATTCTAAAATTTAAATTGAAAAAATAATTTTCTTGCAAAAGGCCCAAACTTTTTCCAACCAAAAAAAAGTTTAAGAAAAAAAAAGGAAAGGCCCAGGTAGGGGGAAAAAATGATTTGCCAGCACTGAAACGGCAGTGATAGGAGAAAAAACTTTTTAAAGGTTTTCTATTTTAGCATAGGGGGAAGGGGGTTTAAAAAAAAGGGGTTTTTAGAAGTCTTGGAAAACCCCTTTGAATGAACCCCTGAAAAAAAATTTACTTATTATTAAAACCCCAAAAAAAGGGTTTGAAAAAAAAAAATTTAACCAAGATAAAAAAAAAATTTAAAAAAAAAAAATAAAACACTGAAAAAAAAATTTGCCCATAAACCCCCCTCATATAAAAATTTTTGCGATAACACATCCCCAAACCCTAGAAAGGGACCCAGCCCAGTGCATCATAAAAACAAACAATTTAACAAAATTTAAATACCCAACCGGGGTAAGCAGCCCATTTAAATTGGATAGGTAAGAGGGGGTTTGGGAGATGGACCTATTTTACCTTCAGCTCCAGGGTACAGCTATGGTGGCAGTTTGTGAACCCTCATAAGCAAATATATTCCTGGGCCCTTGCCCAAAAAAGGAAAATTTTGTTTTTGAAACCAAAACCCTCCCCCCAAATAAGAAAGTAAAAATATTGGGGAGGAAATAAAATGTTATAATTATCTGACAAGGAATTTTTGGAAGACCAGTTTTATGGGGGACTTTTAAAAACAATCCATATAATCTAAAAGGAATCCCAAACCCCTTTCAAACAAACCTCTTTAAGTAACAAAGGGGCAAAAGAAAAAAACATTTCAAAAAAAAAAGCTTCATGGGAAAACCCAAAGCATTTCACCGGGTATTTTTTTTTTTAAAAAAAAAAGCCCCGGGCCCTTTAAAAAAGCTCTGAAGTGGGGCCCAAGGGTCGCACAGACAGCTTGTTTGGTAAACTGTGATGACATTGGATTTTCCCCTGACTGGGGGAGAGTCCACATCAGGGGGGTCTTTAACTGAAAATTTTCCTCAAAAGTACTCACCAGCAGCATTGTAAATACAAAACCTTTATTGCTTTTAGAGGAAAGGCTCGCCCTCCACTCACAGAAAAAAAAAAAAATTTTTTAAAGTTTTTTTTTCATTTTCTAAAAACACTGAAAAAATGACAAAAAAACATCCCCTTGACTTCTTTGTAAAACCCCACCGTTTTCCCTACAAGTTTTTTTCTGCTTTTTTTTTTAAACGGGTCATCTTTTGTAAAAATTTTAAAAAACCCCAGAAAAGGGGCAGAAAATTTACTACAGGAGTCTATAGAAAGCGCAAGACGTTTTTTTTGTCGTGATTTTTCAATGAAAACCCACCCGGGAGATTAGTCCCTCCTATAGTGGGTTTTTACATTTTTTAAACTTTTTTCAATTCCCCTACAAGTTTTGATTTTCCCCCCTCTTTCGTCCCGTTTGTAATAAAGTAAACCCATTTTTTGTCGCAAATTTTTTTTGGGCGAAATTTCAAGTTTTTTGCTCTAATGACCTTTTCCTTTTTTTTAAAAGGGAAATTTGGCATTTATTAAAAAGGGCCCGTTCACAAGGGTTTAAATTTGCCGTGGGAAATTGGCGCTGTTTTCCCGCCCCCGGATTTGCGCTTCAATACGGCCCAAAACCTTGGGAAGCCCATTATGGTAACCCCACTCCCTCTCATAGAGAACAGGTTTTCCGTCGTTTTCCTCCCCCCCTCGGAAAAATCCGCCCGGGGGGAAAAAAGTAAACATGCACATTATTTAGGGCGCAAAGGGCCTGTAAAAAACCCATAGTCTAGGGGCCCCCGGGAGGGGCGCCCCCGCCGCCCCCGGGCCCCCCCCCGCCGCGCCCCGGGCCCCCCCCCCCCGTTCCGCCCCGTATTCCCCGGGGTTTTTGTGCGCTCAATACGGCTCACAAATCCGCCGGAATAAAAACGTGTAAACCCGGGCCCTTTAATCCTTTTTCCTTGGAAAAATTGTTTTTCTAATAAAGTTCTCAATTGTGGGGCAAAAATAAGTTTTTAAAAAAAGGTTTTTTGAAACTAAAATTTTTTTTTTTTTTTTTTTTACAATTTTGGTGCTTTTAAATTTATCCCCCCTTTTTTTGATAAAAAAATTTTTTGGGGATTTTTTGCCTATTAAATTTCTAAATTTTGTCACTAAAAACCCTTTTTTCCAAAAACCCTTTAGGCGTTTAATTTGTTTTAAAGCCCCAAAAAACCCGTAAAAAGCCGGTTTTTTTAGCAGCAAAAGCGAGATAAAATTGCGAAAAAAACCAAAAAAAAAGGACTTTATTTTTAAAAAAACCCTAAAAAAAAAGCTTTTTTTAAGTGACAAAATCAAGAACCCTATTAACACCAAAATCAGAAAAAAAAAAAAAAAAAAGTTTTGTAGTACCGAAACCCGAAAAAAAAAAAAGTTTTTTTTAGCAAAAAAAGCAACAAAAAAATTTTTAAGTCCCAAAAAACCCCGAAAAAAAAAGGGAATTTTAGACCCAAAAAACCCTTAAAAAAAAGAACTTTTGGGCTACAAAAGCGGGTTTAAATTTTACGGGTTCCCCAAAATCCGTAAAATACTACAAGATTCCTTTAAAAATTTTTCAATAATTTTTTTCCACCCCCTTTTGTAGGATGGAGTTAAAATCCAAGGGCTTAATTTATGTATACAATAAAAACCCAAACCTTGAAGACAAGCAAAAATGGGGGAAAAAAACCGCGCCAAAACAAAGAAAATTTTGCAAACAATAAACGCCATTTTTTCAGTTTGCTTTGACAGACAGTGGGGGGGAAAAACTACAGTTTTAGAAATTTGGGCTTTCAGGCCCGTTTTTTTTGTCCACTGCGGTGTGGGAACTTAGTTTGGGGGTGCTGTGCCTCTGTACTGAAAATGTATGAACCCAGATGAACCTTTTACAAGCAGCTGTGCCCTCACTCCCTCCCTTGCACAGTTTGTAGCTCCAACAAAATTGAAAAGGGACCCTTTTGATTTAAAACAAATGAAAGAAAAACCCTTTTTTTTTTTTTCCCTGTAAAACTGGGGAAATCCCTGAATTGCTAATTTACAAGTATTTGAGAAAAGTCTTATAATTTTTTTATTTACTATCACTTTTTGTGTGTTTGGGATGGAGGTGGGTAGGGCCCTTTTAAAATCGCTTATAAAAAACGGGTTAAGAAATAAAATGGATTTTTTTGGCCTTCCATCAAAGTTTAATGTTACCGCTGAAGGATTGGACATTTCGGCTTTTTAGGAAACAGATGGCGACAAAAACAATACACAAACCCAAAATTTGTTTTCAGCCAAAGGGGATAACAATAGCATTCCATTGGACAATTTCCCGAGGGTCTGTTTTTAAAGGAAAGAGTTTTTTAAATGGAGGGTCATGAAATTTAGACAGCGATTTAAAGAGAAGGTATTCTGATTCACCTTACGAAAGCATATGCGATAACTAAGAAAAACAAAAAGAAAAGATCTTAGTAAAGTTAACAAATGCAAAACGTTTGAGGCTAAGGGGAGATTTATCACTCCATTTTATTCTCAACATAAGTCATGCAAGCAGGGTGGATAAAAATCAATGTTTTTTTTTTAAAAAAACGGATTTTTTTTTATTTAAAAAATTCGGAAATTCCTTTTTTCCCAAAAAACTGCCTTTTTTTAGGAAAATATTTTTTCCATCCCAAAATTTCCTTCCCCTCATGAGATAAAGCTGAGTTGTTTAACCCAAGAGAAATAAAGGCTTTTATATTGGGAACATCACAAATTTCCAAAGCCCCCTTCCCCCCGAGGTTTCCCGTGGATTAGTTGGGGAGTTTCCTCCCCAAAAATTTTCACAGACCCGCTTTTTAAAATTAAAGCATTCCCAAAAAAGAATTTTTAAATCCGCAAGGTCCCAAACCCAATTCACAAACAAAAAAGTTAAAAAACCCGAACAGAGTTGAGGAAAAAACCCTTTAAACCTATTTTTTCTACAAACCTATGAAAACCAGAAAACCCAAACCCCCCCCAGTCCAAGTCCCCAAAAAGTTAGACAATATGTTTCGATTGTTTGGGGTGGAATAAAATCTGCACCAAAACAAGGGAAAAAAGGGAATCTAAGTGGAGGGAAAGGGGGAAGGGCAAAACAGAAAAAGAAAAAGAAAGTGAAACTTTTAGCACAATACTGAAACATAGCCACAGACAGACAAGCCAGGATCGTTTGTGTGTACATCCGAGGTTTTTTACATTCCCTTTTCCCTTTTAATGGCACAGGCCCCAAAAAAAGACCTCAGTTTGGGAATAAATTTTAAAAAGAACCTTCCCCTTCCCCCCTATCCGTAAGGGAGGGATGCTTTCCCCAAAAAGCAAACATGCAACAAAGAGATGCAAGGCCTGGTGGCGCGAAAAAAAGGGAACATCATGAAAGTTTTCGGATGAAGAGACCAAAGAAACACTTTAGAAAACAGGATCCTTTAGGGGTTTGGGAAACATTTTTTTGAATTTCCCATTTCTAAAGACGAAATGTCATGTGTGAAAAAATTAAAAATTTTTTTATTATTTCTGCATTTTACTGTCATTTGGGACAGTTATGATGAAGAAAAAAAAAAATTTCCTTTTGGGGCAGGGGAGTGATGTTTTGTTTTACAAAAAAGCAAAAAAATAAAAAACAAAAAAAAACAGCATTTTACTTTTTTTGTTTAGGGGGAAAAACAGGATTTTGGAAAAATAACCACCTCCAAGATCACCCCCTCATCCTGTTCTAAAAGTTTTTAGGTTTTTCCCTCCAGGGAAAGGGTTTATTACAGCAGCAACCTCATCAACACCCACACCCAATCACCATCACCCCAAAAAAGGAAAAAAAAAACCTTACCCCTGGAACCCCCCCAAAGAAAGGTTTTTTGGGTAAAAAACTACAATTAGGGGAAAAAAAGTTTATTGAAGAAAAAAATTTTCCCCCCGTTTATTTTTTGCCCCAAAAAACCCCTTCTTTCCGTCTGACTTAAAGCCACAATTTTTTTAAATGGGCATCCCCTGAGACCAGGATACAGTCCACCCCCCAGAGCGATGTTGAAAGGGGGAAAAGCCCGGAAACAAAATGTAAGACAGGAAATGGAGCAATGTCCCAAAAGCTTTTGGAGGGAAAATTTTTAAAAACCCAAAATAAATTTAAGGGTTTGGGGTAATGTCCACAATGATCCTAATTTTATGGGCTTTAAAAACAACCCGAAGAAGGGAAAATTTCCTTCACAAACAACGATACTCCCAAAAGGGAAAAGCCCCCACACAGGGAGAATACTTACAAGAAGTGGCAGTAAAAGCTATAAAAGGGCATTGAAAAAAATTCAAATGTCAGTACGCAGTTTTTGGGCACTGACAATGCTTTCAAACGAAAACCAAGATAAGAAGAGATTTAGAAGAGCGGGGGGGAATCAAAGCTCTAATAAAATAAGGTTACCGGGGCTCATTTTCTGCACCCCTTAGCCAAAGACTTTAAATGGTTTTCCCGAAATTAAAGGGTAATGTTTTTGAAAAATTGCCCTTTTAAAACTTCCCCTAAAAAAATCATTTTGCTGCAGCAAACCCCTGAAAAGGAGGGGGGAACCAAGCTAACCGCTCCCCAAGATTTAGCGGGGAAATCCCCGTGGGGGACGTTTTGAGGGAGTATATCCCAAAAAATTTGGGCCATTTTGTGCACTTTGTGAAAAAAAACGAGATTTAAAAAAGATGGCACTGTCACGGGCCCAAAAACCTCAACATGGGCTTAAGAAAATTTTTTGAACATTGCTGACTTCCTTAAACCCTCTCTCAAGCTTTAAAAAAAAAAACAGAAAAAAAAGCTGTTTTATTGCGGATGCTGTTGAAATTTGGAAAGGGAAATGATGAAAACTTAAAAAAAAACTACACATGGACAAATTAAATTTCAAGCAGAAAAAAAACGAATGGGACAAGCCGACCCAGCTATTTTTTGGCAATATTGCAATACCAAAATCAGGGGGAAAAACCCAAGTGCTGAGGAAAGGTTAGCTATGACATGGGTATCCGCAATCCCCATCTTAATTTCCAACTATAATAAACTTAAAACAAGGGGGGGCCAATTTAAAAATAAAAAGTTTGGGTGAAGATATTTTAAAAAAAGGCACACCATAAAAATGGTGGGAAATCCCTTAAAACGCTTTGGAAATTAAGGGGACGTTCCCAAATAATGATTTCAAATTTTAAAAAGCAGTAACCTTTTTCGGCCCTTGAAAGAAATTCTCCCTTTCCCCCGGACTCATTCATTTCAATTTTAAAAATTAAAAAATTTGTTTTGGGGCCCCAAAAAAGCAGGAAAACTTTTTTTTCTTTCCAAATTATTAATAGGAACAAAGAAGAAAAGAAAAGATTAAAAATTTAAAAAAGTGAGCTACGGGGAAAACAGGGACAGAATATTTTAAAATTTTTCATGTGTTCCCGGCTTTTGGGGGTGACAATCTAAGGCAAAGTTCACCCGGGGGGGGAAATTTTCAGGGCGTAATTTCGCCCCCCCAATTACGCCCTGTAAACCCGGGCGGGGGGGGAGCGGGGGATTTTAGCAGGGGCCGGGACTTCCCCCGGCCCATAGAAAATTTAATTTTCCCCGGCGGGGGTAAACCCGCAAATAATTCACATGTCAATTAAACTCCCCGCCCGGCCCGGGTTCGCCACGGGGGAGGGGAAAGGAAACCATAGTTCTCAAAGAGAAAAATTTTGGGAAATTAAACCCTAATTAATTGGGCCGTTTTTGCCCGTAATTGGGGGCACTTCGGGGCGTAAATTTCGGACCGAAAAACGGCCCCTTTTAAGCCCCTGTGAAACACGCCTTAAGTTTCTTTAAAAATAAATATATATTTTGTTTAACCAAAATTTGTTAAAAAAACATGGAAAAGTTTGTTTTTAAACAAATAAAATTTTTGCTGTAATGTTTGTTAATTTTTTCATTGAATAAATCAAATTTAAAAATTTTTATTAAAAGGGCAGGATTTTAATTTTTTTCCTTCCCCAAGAAAAAACCCGAACAGTGGTGTCCAAATAAAAATTATTTAAACCCCTTAAAAAAATGGGGAAAAAAAGTAATATAAAAAGTGATTCTAAAAAACTTCATCTACTTTCATTTTAAAATAGCAAGAACAAAATTTTTTGGGAGAAACTTTTATTTTAAAAACAAATGAAATTTTAAAACAAACCCCTTACGACTAGTGATTTTAAAAAACTGATTTAAATCAGTTAAATTTAAATCAAATCCACCCTGCATGCAAGTATTTGAAAAAAAAAAAAGGGAGGTAATTTAAAAATTGACATAAATTTTCCATTATCCCGCGGAAAACCCTCCAACCAATTTCTTTTAAGAGATCACAGAATCTCAGGGATATCTTAGTAGTGGAAAAAGACCTGAGACAGCATTTGCCTCCAAAGGACCCAAATGGGGTTGTTACCTTTGTGGAAACGGGTTTTCAAAGAAAAGAATAAAAGATACGATAACTCTTTAAAAGACCAAAATTTAAGACACACATAAACCATTACCTGTACTTTCTGTAGGGGGAATGAAAACTTGCATGCCCGCCCAGTACGTCTATATATACATTTGGGATAACTTTTGGGGGGGTTTTTAAAAAAAAGGGGGAGCATAAAAATTTGGGTTTTTGCGGCAGAGAATGAGATTTCATCTTTCAACCCGATTTTTTCTCGTCTTTTAAAGACTAAACAAGATTTTTTGATGCAAAACTATTTTGTTTTTTTTTGGAAAATTTAAACTTGGGGCTATTTAACTGTCGAGGTGGTGATTGGAGGTCCATACTGGCCCAGCAGGAAGTAAGGTGGATTTTCACCTTGGATACTCTACCCTCGAAGGGATTAAATGATCTAAATTTTGCTCCTTTTTTGTAGATCCTCGTAGTTCTATTTCTATTACATTTATGTTTACATAGTTTTCTATTCTCTCCCCTTTTTAAACCCGGGACCCCCAAATTTTTTTTAAAAGTTTTTAAAAATTTTTTCTCCCCCTTTTTACCTGGTACCCAATTTATTTTAATGTTTTAACATTCTTTTATTCATATTGACGAATAACTTCTTTTCTGTGTTTTTCTAGCCCCGTTATCATTAAAGTTTTCTGTGTCTATGATATCGGCATCCGTCCAACATTGGACCATCCTTGTGGTCGGTCATTAAAGAAGTTTAATTGCCTATGATATTCTGATATTGGATCAATGTGGCACTATCTCCCGTTGTCATTTTAAACCCTTTTTTTTATGCTTTTGTTTTTTTACATCACCTTTGGGTATTCTTTCCTTTTTTTGGAAAAGTAAACACTTTTTAAAACTATACATTTTAATATTTTTAACACCAATTTTAAATACCGTATAAAAAGTTTTTTTTTTTTTTTTGCTTAATTTTGGCCCCCTTTAAACATTTTTATATGATGTTCCAAAGTGCTTTACAATATATATTTTTTCATTATATGTGCTATCTTTATTACACACATTGCAGTCTGTTGATATGTTTTATTTCTGTTTTTTTCACCGTTTATTTCATTGTACTTTTGTCAGTGATGGTCCCAAAAAAATTTTTAAACAATTTTTTCATCTTTTTGTTTATTTTTGGTGAGGCCACTCGTACTTTTTTATTAAAATTTTTTATCAATTTTAATTCCCCCCCCTTTTACATAAAATTTTTTTCTGTGCATGTCATGTTTTTTATGCACTTTCAAGTGAGCACTTTCACTTTGAACATCACTTTCTCACCATGTGTTGTCTGTCCTTCACTATTTCTTGTAGGTATTCTACACCTCTGCATTTTTGTCACTTGTATATGTCATTTTTTTTACATCCCATCTGCTTTGTTCATACGTTTGTCATGATATATGCTCATTATAAGTGTTTTCATATATATTTTCAATAAAATTTTTTTATACCTTTTTTTTGGGGATTATCCTGTGGGTGGGACTGTTCCCCACCTTGGTGCTTTTTTTGGTTCCTTATTCTTTATTTACTTCCCCTTTTTCACTCTATAGGATATTCTTGAGGGAGTTTGTGGTTTGTTTCTCAGCATCTGGTCTTTTTCCACATGGTATTATTTAAGGCTTTCTATTGGTTTACTGCTTATGATACTGGAGCGACTTTCATTGGTTCTGATTCCTTTTTATACCGGGCATTATCTGTTCCACTTTACCCCTGAACAAAGTGCAGGTATAACACGCATTTATGAGGCACGTGTCCATTCTCCCACCCTCTCTTGCTGTGGTGCCTATCATGTTCCACTGACTGCTGGCAATTGAGTAATTTTTTTAAATCATACATATAAATTTATCTTGGGGAAATTTTTAAATTTTAAAAAAAATTTTCCCCAAACCTGCTGTCAGAACCCCGGGGCCCGGGCCCTTAAACCCACTTCCCTCTACCCCTGCAAAAACCCTTTTATGTTCTTTGATCACATGGCTTCAATGAACTTTTTGTCATCACTCAGTGGGGGGCCCCTTTAAGCAAGGGTTAAACTCAGGAACATCCCCTGTATTGATATATCGAGCAGGAGGCCCAAACGGCTGCATTCACTCTTACCAGCCTGTTGTTCAAACGCGAACAGAAGTAATTATACTACAGTAATTACAGAGGAGGGAGAACTATTTGTTTATCTTTGAGTCCTGCAGGCAGGACTTACTTACAGTAATGGAAGCAGAGGAAAGCAGTGCAGAACTCAGGGTTGTGTACTGCAGTCATGAAAATGAGGACTGCAGGTCTGTACAGTCTACACAGTGACTTATGAATCCTAGCTATCATCATTATCATGCCAGCAAGTATAGAGCTTTGGGGGAAGGGATTACATAACAAATGTCAGCACAATGTCTAGCAGTGATAACTGTGGAGGGTAGTCTTAGATTGCAATGCAGTCTGGGACTTGTTGGAAAGAGCTGCTGGAGAACTACCGACACTCCCTCAAGCAGGAAGTTTCACTGCAAAAAGTGAATCTTATGAGAGATGAATAAGGAGGCAAAAGAAAAGAAACACATGGAGGTAGTGGAAGATCTTTACTTTTCAATATAAATGCTGTTTATAGTGTTCTATGAAATATTTAAACACCCAGATAACCCCTTTAAGTAGTTAGCGGTCTTTATATTCATCCATTGTGATTCCTTAAAGTATGAGGGATGTCCATCTTCAAATTCTTTGCAGCTGTAAAAGCATACCTTTATGTTTAAAGTGACTGGGAGCCATTCCCTTCTAGAAAGTGGTGGCCCCCTTATTCTGTTCTTGCAGCAGCAAATAGAAGAAAGTTGTATAGCCATTTATGTTCTGAGTATCGTCAAGTAAAATCCAGATATGCCAAACATGTCTAAGATGGGAATACTTCTTTGAGGCTACATTATAGACCATAGTCTAGAAAATTAGACTGTACCCAGTGCTTTATAGACCGCAATGAAAAATCCATGCCGTAGTCTTCACAGCACGACTTTTTTCCAGTCAGTATAAAAATCCAGCAGATTCCGTCAGATTTTCAAACCTGCTGGATCTTTCACCGGATTGCTGCACATTCAATGTACAGGACCAACGGCAATTCCAAAAACTATCCACAAATCTGTGCCAAAAACCGCGGTCCAACAATGTTAAAATGCCGTCTGATTGTGGACGGCATTTTAACATATGCAATGTAGACATAGCCTAAGGCAGGCCAAAACTGTTCTTCCATAGACAAAGCTCATTGAGATTTTAAGTCATTTACATCTAAAAATATATAATGCTGGGTTCACAAGGAGAATTGCTGATCCAGTAAACGTATACATTTGGGCAGTACAAAACTGTATCCAAACACATAGCTTGACGTATTTGAGAACAATGGTATAAACGTATAGCTAAAAATGCATACTTTTGACTCCATTTGACATAGATTGCATTTAGAGGTTTATGAGACTCATCTAAAACCATGGTCTACTAGGTTAGGCTCAATTACATATAAATGCCTGACCACACTGTATGCAACTGAGCCGCAAAGCTGTATAAGCAAATTGTTTATTCCAAATTGTATAGAAAATTGTTGTCCAAACTGTAGAAAATGACAGGAAACAAATCTAGTGTGTGCTCAAAGAATTGAACAAAGAAAACCCCAGAACACACCCTTCAATCTCTGAATGGATAGATTGTTTTATTTTTGTCATAAGACAGTTTGACCAGGGCATTAAGAAAGTGCAATTTTGCATAACGAACCTTTTACAATGAAGAAACTGATATCAATCACAATTTTGCATAAAATGCATTGCACTTCTATGACAGCAAATCTGTATGAATATAGTACCTACAAAACAATGATCTGATAACAGAAGCAAAAAAAAAAAAAAAAAGGAAGCTGCCTTGTCATTCAATTATCAAGAAATGATGCATAAAGATTCAGGGCGTATATATATTATCATACATTACAGGGAAACACACAACGCTATTTTGTACTGAAGGATCTTTTGGCAAGGCCATAAATAGTACCCTCCCCATTCATTTCCAAAGATTTCAAGATTCCCATTTCTGTGTTATCCCATGCATATAAGTTGTTTTCCACTTCCAACCTACAGTACATTCAGCATGTACAGGTAACTTATCTGCATATAATCAGTGCTTGGTAACAATCTCCAGCAAGAAGTGCTAAACCACTATCTGGTTCCAGTGTTACCATCAGCAGATAAACCACCATATAATGAATGGTCTATTACTCCTTGGTGACATTTCGTTCCAAAATTGAATGTTCCAGCAATTATTTTCAAAGAGTTCGACATCCCATCATTAAATATTCTCATCATCTAACATTTTGTTCACACCTTCACAAAGTCTCTGAAGATGGATTTTGTAAGGTCCAAATGGGTTGTATAGAGCTGCCAAAAACTCACAATCGGAGAAGTGATCAAACACGTTGTTGATACGTCCATGAGACTTTGCAGTGAGATGACGCTGAATGACTTGGTGAAGCAGCTCCCGACACTCATTCAACAATTTTGAGAGCACATTGCGGTCAAACGTATATTCCACTTGATGAAAGCTGACCACAGTCATGGCCAACTGGTGGACTTTTCTCTTGAACTTCTCCATGAGTGCAATCTCTTCCTGATTGAACTGATTGTTTCTGTACAGGACAGCCAGCTTTATAACTATCTTGATGAGGTTCTTTATAATTTTCTCCGAGTCTTTCTTGCTTTGGGTAAACTCTCTGGTTGCTTGATAGAGCTCATCCAACACTTCTCCGCTGGTGTCATCAATCAGGGTTGTTGCAATGTATTTTGATGAAGCCATCTTGCCAAGAATTTTCTTCTGGGCTTGGACAGCCAGATATTTGGAACTGAAAAAATCTGTCGCCACTAAAAGAAATACAGAAAAAATGTACAGGATTAGAATCAATGTTATTTTTTTTTCTTCCAGCATAGGTATGCAAGATATGGCATTTCCCAAATATGCAGGGTAAAGTCAATATAGCCAAAAGATGAGAAGTCCAACGCAAGCAAACCCTTCACTAGTTATACTACACACTGTGAACATATTTGCACCCCACCAAACACTAGTTATATCGTACACTGAAGAATTACTACTGCTGGACAGGGTACATATGTACTATAAACCAACACCACCATGAGTGCTGGGGCAGGTAAGTATACATACAGTGTGAACAGTACAAAAGTACTGGGGGCAGGGTACAAAATACTATACTTTTGGAATTAAAAGTTTCAGTGTATAGTATATGTGCACCCCGCCCAGCAGTAGTTATGTTTTCATGATACCTTTTTTGGGATCTTAGCAGACAAACTGCTCACAAAGAACCCGGGTGATGAATTTTTTTCAACAGTTTAAAGTCAGCAGAAGTCATAAAGCAGCTCACGCAGACCGACCACTATCCTGCACCATCTTTCAGCTCCTCTCTGGTGCACTTCTCTTTCTATGTTCCTGTTTCTTTTGGATTTTTCTTAAACACAAGAACTACTTCCTATCGTTTCTTCTTACCCTGATTTTGTAATACAGACTGACTCACTTCATATTTCCTGTCTTGTCCTATAATATTGTAAACACGTTCAAGTATCTCACTCATTTTGCACCCAAAAAGTGCCCAGTGCCTATTAATGATAAGACACTGTCAAAGAACTTTAGGGTCTTATACAGTTGCCCCTGCAATCATACCGTCAAGCATCTTACCTGAATCTGTTTAGTCTTGTTCTCCTTTACAACTAATTTTTTTTTTTTTATAATTTTTCAATTAATTTAAAGACTTTTTTTTTTTAAATCAGACTTATTAACCCTTGAAAAGCAACTTTTTTTTTTCTAATACTGGACATTCTCTAAGTATTCATGTAAACAATCTATGGAAAGTAACCCCAGATAGTTGTTATACAAATGATCAACAAGGAATGTTTCCTCTCCCCATAAACAAGGAAGTTCAATCATGTCACGCATGTTCTTTGGATAGTGACAAAAACCTCTGGAACCCAACCCTACCATACTGTATATGTCCCAACACGTCTACCCGGAGCCTCTGCTAAATGGCGTTTTTTTTGTTTCACCTTTAAATGAAAAGATTTTTTTTTTGCCCTGTCGGGCCCTATGATGACATGCAACATGCACTGGGAGGTTTCTCACCACATATGAAAAGTGTTCACTAAATGGAGCTTAACCTGCAAATATATTGTGCAGCCAGCCAGAACACAAATGAAGAATGTCAGTATAATAAGTTGCAATACTTTTGCTGACAAGCAGGTGGCAGAATAATTCTCTAAGCTGGCCTTGTGTCTTCTGTGTCCTAAGTACAGTAACGGAGCATAATATAGTAAAAGAGCATTATGAAAATAAAAACCATGTGTATGGACACCTTGTGCGGCAGACTGACACACCCGCATTTTAAGTAAACCTAGAAAACAACAACAACTGTTCACACCGAAACTGAACAGATACATCGTGCAAAAAGTAGTTTCTTACTTTCTAGCTTATAACTTTGGGCCATCACACACACACTGATGGCCTCGGATGGGTATCCAAACGTCAGAAAGGAACCTAGATGCGTCTTCAGAATGAGCCCCCCAAAAGTTACGGTTCAGAATGAACCACTCATTTCAACAAAAGCCCTCAATACAGCTGAGCAGTTGCATGCAGTTGTACTTGAAATCCCATGCAGAATGTCAAAATTTCAGGGCCTGTTCTACAGATAGATGTGGGACCCAGGGAGCCAGCAAAGGCCAAACTGGGTGAAAAAAGCAGCCCTGGTACACAAATCATGCCATCCTTCATAGAATAATCCCCCATAGCAGAAATATAGATGCCCACAGCCCTGGTTACAGCGGATTCTGGTTAGTGTCACATCACTAAAATAGAGAAACTGTACCATCAACACAAGATGGATAACACAAGTGGAAAACAAACACCACCACGTGGTCAATGACTGGTATACACTTGCTTATTCAGACAGGGGTAAGAATTGCTGCTTGTAAAGTAATAGAAAAAGTATAGCACCATAGAGCAGCCATACTTTCTAGTGGTCATGTACTAGTTCTACGTAGGTGATCTACAGAGTATCACCACCCTGCAGACGACACAAGAAACTGCACTCACACACAAAATTATATATGATAATTACAGCGGGCTTGTACACTCTACTGCCTGGTCTTTGTTTTTTATTGAAAATACTTTTAATTTAAAACAAAGTTATAACTCTACAGAATCTTTTCTTAAATGTAACTTTTCTGTTCCCCTGTATTCCCCCTGAAAAAAACAGATAAGAATTTTAGCTGGAACCGGGCGATAACTCAAATCCTGTTCTTTTAACCCTTAAGATTCCCCGCAGCATCTGAAGAAATAAGAGGTCTGTGAAACCCTTGGTTCCCCCCCTGGCCCCCCAATCAAGATTTCAGGTGCCATGACATCCAGGGCATAATAATAGCCTCCATGGCTACCACGTTACTGCTCCTGGTACACACTGCCTTAAGCAGGCAATAGGAGGGTCATGTTTGTATATTGTTCTGCAATATAAATAGTTGCAAAAAACAGTGTACAATATCACCGCCCAAGTGTCAAGTACCCAAAAGGACTACAAGTGGGGTAAAAAAAATAAAAAGGGGGGGGGGCAAAAAAAAAAAAAAAATTTCAAAGCACCTCCCTTCTGATAATTTACAGATAAAATTAACAAAACCGCTGCAAATAATTGTTATTGCCATTTGTAAATGCATCTTTAAAATATAAAACATTTTTCCCCCAAATTTTAGAAAAAAACTGCCTCTTTGGTCACCTATGTTTCCCCAAAACTGCAATAAAAAAGGGGAACAAAAATTCAAAATGCATCCCACAATGAAAACTACACCAGCTGCAAAATAACAAGCCCTCACTCAGGCCCATACATCACAAAACACGTTTCGGCTGCAGTGCCATTTTCAGTGACCGAATCATTAACTAAAAAAGGACCTTTTTTTTAAAAAAAAAAACTGATCACCTCCTCCTCCGCTGAAAACTCAATACCGGAATTGTATCGAATACAAATAACATGTCATTTATACCGAACTGCATAAAAATTGCATTTTGTTTTTAAATATTTCTCCCCACAGACTTTTATTGGATTTATTGTTCATTTTCTTGTACAGTCAATGGTAACATTAAAAAGTACATGTCCTGCAAAAAAAAACAAAGTTTTCTCCGGGTTTGGGAGGGCAGACCTGCGACAAAATGGTAAAATCATACATGCAATCAGCAGGAAAAAAGGATGATGAATTATACACTTTATCGGTTTTCACTACATCAAGTAGGGGAAGAGGACGTGACCATCTTCATACACTTACCCTACTTTGGGAGTGTCATAAGGGTTCCCCTCGAACCTTGTTCCTCCGAGGTCAGGCAGGAAAAAGCCGGGCTTTTTGCCTACAGGCCCCCGGCCTGGCCCC
>JAODAL010031257.1:0-48697 GCA_025379985.1 Phyllomedusa bahiana
TTTTATGATTATTTTTATTCAGTTTTTAATATCAACGTACTTTCACAAGAGAGCCATCTCCTTTTCTTTTTATTTCATATGTACAAAATGTCTGATATTGGTTGGAAGAGCAGACCAAGACCCCCCATTACTACCCTGGCCTCCTAATGCCCAAAACTTGACCCCAATTAAGCATCTGTGTGACCATCTTGATGGTGGTTTTGGGCTCTAGGATCCTCCAGCAGCTGTGGGATGCAGTTTGCCCAGATAGCTGTGACAACCAACCCAGGATCTTATTGATCACCCCAGCCCGTCTACCTGCTGTCCGTGCTGTCCGGGATGGTTAGGCCGGTTCATAACTGCATCAGAGTTTTTGTTCAAAACCTCCGTCACAGATGTGGAACAGGCCCCGTTTTTCAACAGACACTAACAGCACCCGATGACTACAATAGGGTCTATTGGGTTTCTGTCCCATCATTTTACCAAAAAAAATAGTGCAGGATGCTCCACTATTACTTCGTCATTGACAACGGAAACCCTTTCAACCTCCAAATAGAACTAATGCAGGTGTGAAGGGGCCTTACTCTGGATAATTGGTTGGGGGACATAATAATGTGACTCAACTGTGTGGGGAAATGATGCACTAAATGTGCAACACAGTATAGATACAGAAACGGGTCAGGTGACGAGTGGGGTTTTAATGCAGCACTGTACGAAAACAGCAAATGAGTAGATTTAGTGCAGCAGAGGTTGGTTTTCGTGCAGCACTGTACACAGATGAGTAGGTTTATACAGCAAGGAAACCCGGTTTTGAGCAGCACGTACAGCAGAGGATTTGTAGTTTACTGCGCACTGTACAGTAATAGCAATGAGTAGGGTTTTTGGCATTTGGAGTCGATTTAGTGCAGCACTACAGAAAGGGGAGTGGAGTTTAGTGCAGCACTGTACACAGAGGAGTGGGCTTAGTGCAGCAATTGAGTTTTAGGAAGCAGATGAGTGGGTGTAATGTACAATACAGCCCCAGTGACTATGGATTGTTTTATGTATATCCCCATAAACTAGAAATCGATTATGTGTATTTCACTGTCTGCAAGTTGGTTTATTCAAGCACAATTAATTCTGGTCATAAAGTAATTACCCCTGGTAATGGGGGTGTGGGTAACATTTTATCTCCAAGGGGGACTTTTGACATGAAGCCTGGATTTTTTTTACTGTTCCAAAAGATGGCCAGATCCTCATCTGTTCATCCAACCATGACAACCTCCAATCAGGGCGTAACTACCAGGGTAGTAACATAGCAGCCGCTACGGGCATCGGCTCCTAGGGGCACGTGTCACAGAGCAGCTGCTACCAACGTCTGCTACCCTTGGTAGGGGCTGCTCCTGTCGCCCGCCGGCCATGAACATAACAGTTTTTACTGCCGGCAGAACGAGCTGCGGGTCCTGGCGCATCCTGCCCCCTAAAAAACCCCGGGCCCTTTTTTTAGCAGAGCGGAGTGCAACTGGCCCCCATAACTACCTAAAACCCTCCCTACCTATATGGGCCCTTAAATCCTGCCTACCTATATGGGCCCCTATAGCTACCTAAAACCCTCCCTATCATATGGCACCTATAGCTACCTAAACCCTGCCTGTGTAGCTAATTTGGCCCCTATACCCTACCTAAAACCCTACCTGTGTAGCTATTGGCCCCTATACCCTACCTAAAACCCTGCCTGTGTAGGCATTGGCCCTATACCCTACCTAAAACCCTGTCTGGCAACCTAAAATGGGGCCCCTATAGCTATTTAAAAACCTCCTTTCGCCTACCTATAGGGGGCCCCTAAAGCTACCTAAAATTCGGGCCCCGCCTACCTATATGGCAGCTATAGCTACCTAAAACCCCTGCCTGCTTATCTATATGGGGCCCCTATAGCCACCTAAAACCCTGCCTACCTACATGGTCCCCTAAAAGCTACTTAAACCCTGCCTGTCAAACAGGAAATGGGCCCCTATAGCATTACAAAACCCTGCCTGCCTACCTATACCCCTTTAAATAACCCACCTAAACCCCCTGCCTACCTATATGGCCCCCTATAGCCGGCATATATGGGACCGTATAGCTACCTAAACCCTGCCTGCTTACAGGGCCCCTATACTCTACCTATATGGCCCCTATACTCTGCCTAAACCCTGCCTTCCTACCTTTATGGGCCCATATAGCTACCTAATCCCTGCCTGCCTACTTAAATAGGGCCCCTATAGCTACCTAATCCCTGCCTGCCTACTTAAAATAGGGCCCCTATAGCTACCTAAACCCTGTCTGCCACCAAATATGGGTTCCTATAGCTACCTAAAGCCCTGCCTGCCTGTCCTATAATCCACGTAAACTTAGCCTGCCTACCTGTATGGCCCCTATAACTACCTAAAACCTGCCTGCCTACCTGTATGGCCCCTATAACTACCTAAAATCCTGCCTGATTACATATATATGGCCCCTATAGCTACCTAAAACCATGCCTTCTTACCTATATAGGGCCTCTAAAAGCTACCTAAAACCCGCCTGTTTACCTGTAGGGCCCTATAGGTACAAAACCCCTGCCTACCTGTATGGTCCCCTATAGCACCTAAACCCCGCCCCGCCTACCTGTATGGCCCCTATAGCCTACTTGGGTTCCCCTATTACCTACCTACCTGTGATGGCCCCACTTACATGCCTACCCAGCTAACTGGGACCTAGCAATAGCCTACTTAGCAAACCTGGGGACGGGCCTACTTACCTGTGGCCCAACTATTGCCCTACCTACTTAGGACCAATCTAACCTACCTACATAGGCTTAACTACCTGAGGCTTATATACTGCCTACCTACCGGGGGCCTACCTGTGGCCCACCTACTGCCTACTTAGCACCTGGGGCCTACCTACCTAAGACCTACCTAACTACTGCCTACCTTTCCTAGGACAAATCTACCTACCTTGGGCCTAATTACCTGAAGTCTACTAAACTACTTACCTAGGGGCCCATCAACCTAGTAATGGGGGTCTACCTGCTAGTATGATTCAGAGGGTAAAGGCCTAACTGTAACACAATCTCAAGGGGTGAATCCTCTGTCCTCCCCTCCTTCTAAAGGGAAAATGGACCCTAACCCATGGCCTGTACCCACTCTCCCACACTTGTAAGGATTCTAAGATATTTGTATCCAAATCTGCAGGGGCGAGTGGTGGCTGGGAGAAGTCATGATGGTCTGGACCAAATGCAGAACAAAAGGGGAAAGTCAACGGCAGAGAAACTCAGCTGTGAGTCCCCAAGATGTGACTGCATTGTTACACTTATATGTTGCAGAGTCCCGTGTACACTTATAGACCTCTACAGTGTCACGTATGGAGGGAATATACAGTCTGTAGGCACCTTGTACATTTGGTAATCTACCACTATATGGTCAACTGTAATGGAGTAATATACAGCTGTAGGGCACCTGTGTATGCTGTTATCTATCACTATATGCTCACTGTATGGAGGTAATATACAGTCTGTAGGGCACCTGTGTACGCTGTTATCTACCACTATATGGTCACTACATGGAGATAATATACAGTCCGTAGGCACCTGTGTACGCTGTATCTACCACTATATGGTCACTATATGGTCTGTAGGACACCTGTGTACTCTAGTATATACCACAATATGGCGATAATATTGATCTTTATTCATTAATAGTATAGAGGTATTATTTAGTCACTATGTGTTGGTACTTTGTGTTCTTGTTCTGGGGAGCATAACAGGTCCAAATAGTTAAACGCTATTGGTAATGTTTAATATGGGTATAGTGGGATTTGTTTGGTAGCAGTATGATGGTGAAATCTATGGTGATATATTCACTCCTTGCAGACTCGGACTGGGCCGCCGGGTAATCGGTGATTCCCCTGGTGGGCCCCGAGCCGCTGTGGGCCCCGGCGGCAGTGACGTCGCTCCCCGGGGCCCGGCCACGCATCCGGTCACTGAACACTCGGTTCCTGCGTCCCGAGCGCCCAGAGGCCGGGCCCGGTAGCCGGGGACTAATGTCCCCGACTCCCAGGGCTGCGCGGTGTCAGCGGAGCCGAGCGCCGCCCGCACTCGGCTCCGCTGATTGCCCTGGCAGGCCTAAGACATTAGGCCTTAACCGCCGGGCGCCGGCCCCTACAGCTGACGTAGCGGCACGGTGACGTCACATCACCGGCCCCCGCCTAGCAGGGCCGCAAGAAAACCGGCGGCAGCTCAGAGCGGCCAGGAGCCGGGGCCAGGTAAGTGGTTGTTTGTTGTTTTTTTTTAATCTACCTACAGGGGCCCTGACTACAAAGGGGCCCTAATACAAAGGGGGCCCTGGCTAATACAAAGGGGGCCCTGGCTAATATAAAGGGGGCCCTGGCTAATACAATGGGGGCCCTGGCTAATACAAAGGGGGCCATGGCTAATGAAGGAGGGCCCTGACTACAAAGGGGGGCCCTGACTACAAAAGGGGCCCTGGCTAATACAAAGGGGGCCCTGACAACAAAGGGGGCCCTAGCTAATGAAAGGGGGGGGCCCGGACAACAAAGGGGGCCCGGGCTAAGAAAAGGGGCCCTGGGCTTATACAAAGGGGGGCCCGGGCTAATACAAAGGGGGGCCCTGGCTAAACAAGGGGGCCCGGCATGAAGGGCCCTGGG
Source organism: Phyllomedusa bahiana (assembly GCA_025379985.1). Lineage (NCBI taxonomy): Eukaryota > Metazoa > Chordata > Amphibia > Anura > Hylidae > Phyllomedusa > Phyllomedusa bahiana. The sequence goes on from JAODAL010031257.1 coordinate 4,642, forward strand.
CTACCTAAAGGGGACCCTGGCTACTAAAGGGGGCCCTGACTACCTAAATACTAAAGGGGGCCCTGACTACCTCCACAGTAGCTAAAGGGAGGGGGGGGGGGGGTCCTGACATCCTGCACACTAGCTAAAGGAGGCCCCTAACTACCTGTATACTACCTAAAGGGGCCCTAACTGCCTGTATACTACCTAAAAGAGACCCCTATCTGCCTGTATACTATCTAAAAGAGACCCCTAAGTGCCTGTATACTATCTAAAAGAGACCCCTAAGTGCCTGTATACTACCTAAAAGAGACCCCTAACTGCTTGTATAGTACCTAAAGGAGGCCTTACCTGCCTGTATACTACCTAAAGGAGACTCCTGTCTGTATAGTACCTAAAGGAGGCCTTAACTGCCTTTATACTACCTAAAGGAGACACCTAACTGCCTGTATACTACCTCAAGGGGGTCCCTAACTGCTTGCAGCCTATATAAAGGGGACCCTAACTACCTACAGCTTACCTAACTGGGGGAAACCACCTACCTACAGCCTAACTAATTGGGACACCAACACCTACCTACAGCCTACCTAACTGGGGTCCACCAACCTAACTGTAGCCTATCTACTATCCTAACTGGGCCTGCTTTTCTCCCTGGGGGCTATTTACCTACCCACCTGAGGCTAGGGACCCACCAGCCTGCCTGGGGCTGGCCTACAAACTTATCCAGCCAGAGTCTACCTACCTAAATAGGGCCTATCTAGTTACCTGAGACCTTGCCCATTTGCCTACCTATCTAGGGTTTTGCCTACCTAAATGGTAAAATAATTGAGAGAGCAGCAGCCCATAGTTGTAGCATTATCTACAGGGGTCAGTTCTCTCCCCACCCTCCAACCCCTTAGGGTAATAGGCTCTAAAATTATGGCTTGTACCTGCTCTCCCACCCCTGGAAGTTTGTACAGAGGTTGGGAATAGGTAAAGAGATGCTGGAAAATTGAGGATTCTAAGATATTTGTGTGTAATTTCTGCAGGGATGAGTGGTGGCCGGGACAAGTCAACATGGCGGTGTAGAACGGATGCAGAAGAAAAGGGAATAAGAACAACTCATGAGAAGAGAACGACTCATCAGATAAGACGTCTCCGGTGAGTCCCCGATTTCAGGGGTTATTTTTTATATTGTAATGTGGTGGTGACCTGAGCTGGTGTCTGACCTCTATGTGGTCTCTATATGGTGGTGTTGTAGGCTATACCTGAGCTGGTGTCTGACCTCTATGTGGTCTCTATATGGCGGTGTTGTAGGTTATACCTGAGCTGGTGTGTCTGACCTACTATGTGTCTCTATATGGCGGTGTTATAGGTTATATCGGCGTGGGTATAGTGGCAGCGTACATGTGTCCCTGATTGTAAGAGTGAGGGAACACCTGACCCTGTGATAGGAGTTACAGTACACTTTCTTTCTTGCTAGTGTGTATTTTAGAAGGTGGTGAGGTGCGTGACCAAGGGAAACGTGGAGGGGGATATTGTATGGGTGGAGGGGGATATTGTATGTGGGTTGGAGTGGGATATTGTATGTGGGTGGAGGGGATAATTGTATGTGGGTGGAAGGGGATATTGTATGTGGGTGGAGGGGGATATGGATGGAGCTACTTAGCCATGTGTCTATATGTTAGACTGACAAATGTGTGACTACATTGTACTACACAATACAGTTCTGTTTTGAACCCTGTATTATGTGGTAAAATGGGCGCATTTATGTCCGAGAAGCCGGTAATATTTTCATGTACAGTAGGGTGGGCCCCAGACCCCCCAGTCCGACACTGACTCCTTGCATTATCTAGTGACTGCATAACTTACTCGGTAAATAAAGGTCCCGGTAAATTTTCGTGCTCGGAGAGGCGGGGGCCCAGTCAAAAGTTTGCTATGGGGCCCAGGCTTTTCTAGTTACGCCCCTGCCCTCAATGCATGTTAAAATGGGTCAATCAAGGAACACATCCAATTGATCATCCTCTTTATTACCTAATCAGTCAGGGGCAGCAAACTACCCTAATGGACTGATGGGCAGCTCTGAAACCTGAAGCAACAGACTATAAAAATATGGCAAAAACAGTAAAAAGTGGGGTCACCGGGCGGGGTTCAGTCATCATCTTGGCTGCGTCCCAATTCTTTCCTTGCCCCAGGAAACAGAAGATAATGTAGGTTGTGTTTGGGGTTTTCTGCAATTTCTCCCTCTTATTCTGTATTGTACCTGTATTGCATGTATGTATGACATATTATTGTATACTGTTAGCACGACACCTTTTTTTTTAGTTTATGGCCCTGTGACTGCTGCTCACGTTTTAACCCTACAAATGCTGGTGAGCGGCACTTGAAGGTGGTGGCAGCTTATATTTTTGGGAAGCCTGCACTGTGTTGAGGTGTGATTTATGCTCAATTTGTCACCTGAGTGCAAGATTGAGTGAATATGGATAACATCCTTGTGGTGGCACCTCATGTGCTGGTGTACATGACAGAGGGGTTTAGTGCAGCTCTGTACAGCAGAGGAGCGGGGCTTAGCGAAGCAGAGGAGCGGGGCTTGGCGAAGCAGAGGAGCGGGGCTTGGCGAAGCAGAGGAGCGGGGCTTGGCGAAGCAGAGGAGCGGGGCTTGGCGAAGCAGAGGAGCGGGGCTTGGCGAAGCAGAGGAGCGGGGCTTGGCGAAGCAGAGGAGCGGGGCTTGGCGAAGCAGAGGAGCGGGGCTTGGCGCAGCAGAGCAGCGGGGTTTGGCGCAGCAGAGCAGCGGGGTTTGGCGCAGCAGAGCAGTGGGGGTTAGTGCAGCTCTGTACAGCAGAGGAGCGGGGCTTTGCGCAGCAGAGGAGCGGGGTTTGGCGCAGCAGAGGAGCGGGGCTTGGCGCAGCAGAGGAGCGGGGTTTGGCGCAGCAGAGGAGCGGGGTTTGGCGCAGCAGAGGAGCGGGGTTTGGAGCAGCAGAGGAGCGGGGTTTGCGCAGCAGAGGACGGGGTTTGGCGCAGCAGAGGACGGGTTTGGCGCAGCAGAGGAGCGGTGGTTTGGCGCAGCAGAGAGCGGGGTTAGCGCAGCAGAGGAGCTGGGGTTAGTGCAGCAGAGAGCTGGGGGTTAGTGCAGCAGAGCAGTGGGGGTAGTGCAGCAGAGCAGTGGGGTTAGTGCAGCAGCGAGCAGTGGGGGGGTTTGTGCAGCAGAGCAGTGGGGTTAGTGCAGCAAGGCAGTGGGGTTAGTGCAGCAGAGCAGTGGGGGTTAGTGCAGCAGAGCAGTGGGGGTTAGTACCGCAGAGGAGCGGGGGTTAGTGCAGCAGAGGAGCGGGGTTTGGCGCAGCAGAGGAGCGGGGTTTAGTGCAGCAGAGGAGCGGGGTTTAGTGCAGCGGTGTACGGCAGAGGAGTGGGGTTTAGCGAAGCAGAGGAGCGGGGTTTAGCGAAGCAGAGGAGCGGGGTTTGGCGCAGCAGAGGAGCGGGGTTTGGCGCAGCAGAGGAGCGGGTTTGGCGCCGCCGAGGAGCGGGGTTTGGCGCAGCAGAGGAGCGGGGTTTGGCGCAGCAGAGGAGCGGCGTTTGGCGCAGCCGAGGAGCGGCGTTTGGCGCAGCAGAGGAGCGGGGTTTGCCGCAGCAGAGGAGCGGGGTTTGGCGCAGCAGAAGCGCGGGGGTTAGCGCAGCAGAGCAGCGGGGGTTAGCGCAGCAGAGCAGCGGGGGTTAGCGCAGCAGAGCAGCGGGGGTTAGCGCAGCAGAGCAGCGGGGGTTAGCGCAGCAGAGCAGCGGGGGTTAGCGCAGCAGAGCAGCGGGGGTTAGCGCAGCAGAGCAGCGGGGGTTAGCGCAGCAGAGGAGCGGGGTTTGGCGCAGCAGAGCAGCGGGGGTTAGTGCAGCAGAGCAGCGGGGGTTAGTGCAGCAGAGCAGCGGGGGTTAGTGCAGCAGAGCAGCGGGGGTTAGTGCAGCAGAGCAGTGGGGGTTAGTGCAGCAGAGCAGTGGGGGGTTAGTGCAGCAGAGGAGTGGGGGTTAGTGCAGCAGAGGAGTGGGGGTTAGTGCAGCAGAGCAGAGGGGGGTTAGTGCAGCTCTGTACAGCAGAGGAGCGGGGTTTAGCGAAGCAGAGGAGCGGGGTTTGGCGCAGCAGAGGAGCGGGGTTTGGCGCAGCAGAGGAGCGGGGTTTGGCGCAGCAGAGGAGCGGGGGTTAGTGCAGCAGAGCAGTGGGGGTTAGTGCAGCAGAGCAGTGGGGTTTAGTGCAGCAGAGCAGGGGGGGTTAGTGCAGCAGAGCAGTGGGGTTTAGTGCAGCAGAGCAGCGGGGGTTAGTGCAGCAGAGCAGCGGGGGTTAGTGCAGCAGAGCAGCGGGGGTTAGTGCAGCTCTGTACAGCAGAGCAGCGGGGTTTGGCGCAGCAGAGGAGCGGGGTTTGGCGCAGCAGAGCAGCGGGGGTTAGTGCAGCAGAGCAGCGGGGGTGAGTGCAGCAGACGGGGTTGCAGCAGAGCATCGGGGTTAGTACAGCATAGCAGCGGGGGTTAGTGCAGCAGTGCAGTGGGGGTTAGTGCAGCCGAGCTGTGGGGGTTAGTGCAGCAGAGCAGTGGGGGTTAGTGCAGCAGAGCAGTGGGGGTTAGTGCAGCAGAGCAGTGGGGTTTAGTGCAGCAGAGCAGAGGGGTGTTCGTCATGATCTGAGCAGCAGAGCAGTGGGGGGTTAGTGCAGCTCTGTGCAGCAGAGCAGTGGGGGTTAGTGCAGCAGAGCAGTGGGGGGTTAGTGCAGCAGAGCAGCGGGGGTTAGTGCAGCAGAGCAGCGGGGGTTAGTACAGCAGAGCAGTGGGGGTTAGTGCAGCAGAGCAGTGGGGGTTAGTGCAGCAGAGCAGAGGGGGGTTAGTGCAGCTCTGTGCAGCAGAGCAGTGGGGGTTAGTGCAGCAGAGCAGTGGGGGGTTAGTGCAGCAGAGCAGCGGGGGTTAGTGCAGCAGAGCAGCGGGGGTTAGTACAGCAGAGCAGTGGGGTTATGCAGCAGAGCAGCGGGGGTTAGTGCAGCAGAGCAGAGGGGTTTAGTGCAGCAGAGCAGTGGGGGTTAGTGCAGCAGAGCAGTGGGGGTTAGTGCAGCAGAGCAGTGGGGGTTAGTGCAGCAGAGCAGTGGGGGTTAGTGCAGCAGAGCAGTGGGGGGTTAGTGCAGCAGAGCAGTGGGGGGTTAGTGCAGCAGAGCAGTGGGGGTTAGTCCAGCAGAGCAGTGGGGGTTAGTGCAGCTCTGTACAGCAGAGCAGTGGGGGTTAGTGCAGCTCTGTACAGCAGAGGGTTTGGTGCAGCACCATAGACATGTATGTGGCTGTGCTGGCCCCGCCCGCCTCCATTATCTCCAGTCTGCTGGGGCTCGGGCCGGCGGTCGGATCGTTGGGAGCGAAGGGACGAGCGTTGATCTGCGGGCAGTGACTGAGATGGCGGCCGGGGCAGCGCTCTCCGGAGTGAAGGTGAGAGCGGGCGGCGGAGGCACCGGATACCGGGGGAGGGGGAGGAGGCGGCGGCGCACAGGAAGCGGCTCAGTCCGCGCAGGGTGACCGCTCTCACAGCTCAGGATTGTGCTCATTGGTAAATCACCTTCGATGTGAGAGCAATGTCGTGTACTGAGCTGATCCATTATAATAGAGGGGTGGTGTGTAATAACAATATAATGCTACAGTGCGCCTACATGTATAGAGCTGATCCATTATAATACAGGGGTGGTGTGTAATAACAAATAAGCACAAATCAGCTACATTAAAAGCGAGCCTTATAACAGGGGGGTGGTGTGTAATAATATAATGCTGCAGTGCAGCTACATGTATAGAGCTGATCCATTATAACAGGGGGGTGGTGTGTAATAACAATATAATGCTACAGTGCAGCTACATGTATAGAGCTGAGCCATTATAACAGGGGGTGGTAATAACAAAAAAAGCTCAGTGCACTACATGTAAAACGATCCATTTAAAAAGGGGGTGGTGTTTAATAACAAAATAATGCTTACAAGGGGGGCAAAAAGGATAGAGCTGACCATTAAAAAAAGGGGGGGTGTTAAAAATATAACGTCAGTGGCTACATGTATAAGCTGTCCATTAAAAGGGTTTGGGGTTTAAAAACAAAAAAATTTACAGTGCGGCTACTGAAGAGCTGACCATTAAATAGAGGGGTGGTGTGTAAAACAATAAACCTACAGTGCGGGTACATGTACAGGCGATCCATTAAAATAGAGGGTTGGTGTAATAACAATATAACGCTCCGGGGCTACATTTATAAAAAGCTGATCCTTATAAAAAACATGGATGTGGTAAAAACAAAATAAGCAAAAAAGTGGGGGCTACATGACAACTGATCCATTTAAAAAAAAAGGGGGGGTGGGTAATAACAATTAACCTAAGGGCACTACATGGGAAGAGCTGATCCATTAAATACAGAATGGTTGTAAAAACAAATAACGCACAGTGCACTACATGAAAGCTTTCCAATTTTAAAAAGGGGTGGTTATAATAACAAATAATCTAAAAGTGCGGCTACAGGTAAGAGCTGATCCATTATAAAAAGGGTGGTTGTAATACAAATAACGTCACAGTCGGCACATTTTTCAGAGCGATCCTTATAATAGGGGTGGTGTAATAACAATATAATGCACGTGCGGCTACAGAAAGAGGGGCCATCCATTAAAAAAGGGGGGGGGTGTAATAACAATATAAAGCACAGTCGGGGTACATGTATAGGCGACCATTATAATTTCATGGGGTGGTGTTATAAAAAATATAGTCTTCCAACACTGCAGGGGGGATCCCATGCGGTGGTAACTATGTCTTCACCTCTGCTCCTGGATTCCATAGCAGTGTTATAAGGGAGGCAGTAGTTATATATCTATGTACCCTGGCACTGCCCCTCTCCTTCCCCAGCTGTGTCCCCGGGGTCCATGGCATTGGTGTAAGGGGGGCAGTATAGGTCTATATGGATGTATACAACTCCTCCTCTCTGTACACATGGTCCATGTACGCCTGCTGGTTGTGGATCCAGAATCGGTACCATGTGATCTGTGTGCACAGGTCTGTACCTATGCATCTGTGTTATACCCCAGCAAGCGCTGGATCCACCGTGTCAGGGGTGCAGTGCTGGGTGCTGACGGGTCCTAGGACACCAAATCCTGCAAACTCTGTGGAGACAGATGTGTAAAGCCGATCTGTCCTGTGGATGGACCTTTTTAAATTTGGGGTGTCCTTTTAAGGCCTGGAAGCCAGAGGTGGGGCTCCCCCCCGTCCAGGCTGCCGTAGGCTTGTGCTGTGACTTTCTGGGCTGATCACCCCCGTCTATGGCTTCTTATTCAGATGCTGTGGATCTGCAGGTATTTTTACGTGTGTGAACAGATCCTCAGTGTAGGGTAAGTAGAGGTGACGTGCAGCGGAAACCTCCTGACTCTACCTGGGGTGGTCATACATCAGCGGCTGTCATTCTCTGCATTGCTTTCCTAGAAGACGTCCTGAAGGTCGACACCAGCTTGTTACCGGCCAATATACACAATACAGTAATGGCTGAGTCACATCTTTATGACCACTTCCTACTTTTGACATTGGCAGTGCATAGCTCATTAAGGAAGTCCCCTATGGAGAGCTGGCTTGGTGGCTATATAAGAAGTGTGATAGGCTGTCTGCATAACCTTCTCTTGTTACTGTTCTGGGTAAACTGGGCGTTGCTGAAAGTGGTTATTGGCTTTAAGCCCAAGGGTGCTGGTACTTCTGAAACTGCGCAGTTTAACTGTTTGTGTGCTGTTGTGGTGAAAGTGTATGGTGAGTGGACAAATGGCGCCATTGCGAATAATTGATGTTGAAACTGGAGCACCACATGCTTTTGATGTGAGGGGGGAGCATCAGTTACAAAGGTGCACACAGGAGAAGCGAACCCTGCTGGGTATGGGGCTCTAGAGCAGACGGATGTCAATGTACCTCTGCTAACAAAACTGCAAAAAAGGCTTCAATTTTCATGTATCGGAATTGGACGTCCGCTGATTGGCAAGGAATTGTCTCAGATGAGAAACAAACATCCTGCAACCATTGCTGGACGAACATCAGCGAGTGGGGGCAGCGTTAGGGTCTGGGGAATGGTTTTGTGTCATTGTCTGGACCACTTATCTGATCTGTGTATGACTCCATCTTTGAAGATCACCCATATACATGCTGATTGTCTACCCCAGGGTGGATGGGATCTTTCAGCAAGTCAATGCGGCAGGTTACATGGCTAGAAATGCCCAACATTGGTTGGCAGAGCATGACCAAGAACTCCAAGTACCATCCCGGGCTCCTTAATCTCCCAGACTTGAACCCAATTGAGCATCTGTGCGGCCACCTTGATGGTGGTGTTCACTCTATGGATCCTGCCCCGTGACCCCTTTAACAGCTGTGGGATGCAGTCAGCATGGCTCCAGATACCCGTGATAATCTACCACACAGGTGTCAAACTGCGGCCCTCCAGCTGTTGGGAAACTACAACTCCCATCATGCATTTATCTAATCTATAACAGTGGGCATGATGGGAGTTGTAGTTTCCCAACAGCTGGAGGGCCGCAGTTCGACACCCCTGATCTACCAGGACCTTATTGAGTCATTTCCCGCCAGTTGCTGTTTATGCTGAACATGGCGGTGCTGGTCACAATGGTCACTTGACAATGTACGTCGTCCATATACCTTTGTGGGTTATATAACCCCTGTGTACTACAGATGCTGTAATGGAAGCTGCAGGGACTGAACACTTTGTACCCTTCACACAAATACATGACCTCACTTGTTGCTGGAGTTGTCTGTATTCTGTGTGACATGGATCTAATTGAATTATAATTAGCAACTTATATAACTCCTCGCGGATCACACGCCTGTCATTATAACAGCACAGAAGTGACTAGCATCAAGAGCCGAAACAGCGCCACATCTGCTAATGGGTTGTGTCTGGTATTGCAGGTTCGCTTCATTTATGTAAACAGAATGCAGTACCACGCTCAATCTGCGGACAGGTCTGGTGCCAGTTTTGAAAGAGAGGAGGATTTTCTGATCACATGATACCTAAATTAGAAGCAGCAATGTGTTGAGAAATCAGATTTGCTGTCGCCCGTGTACATTCATGGGGCCGATGGCAAATCAGAGCAGAATCCGGCGGAATATACAACAAGTTGCGCATTCTGACAGATATTTGTCGCAATGGTAAGAACCCTGTGCTGTATAGACTATAGCACGGGGTTTTCATTGCTGTCTATTCAGCGCAGCGCACCATCGGATTTTCAGAGTTTTCAAAATACTAAAACCACGGAAAACCTGTGCTGTGTAGACCCAGTCTAAGAGACAATGCGGTGTAGACCTAGCTCAGTCCGTAACTGTTAAAATTTTACAAATTTGTAAAAAAAAAAAAAAAAAAAAAAAAAAAAAGTGAAAGTGATACCTCAGATTTCTGCACCGTATTTGAAGGGTAGGTCTTTATGCTCAGAATCCGCATCCAATCCGACTTCACATGTCGCTGATTTTCCTTGGTTCCGATTTCAGCCCTGGAAAAAAAAATAGAATTTAATATGTCCATTGTGAGACGGATTCTGCCCCTCACATTATAGTATATAGCCGGCAGAAAATCTGCATCAAACCCTTGTCTGAAATCCACGCTTATGGGCCCTGATTGATCAACGAGGATGTAATACTGATTCAAGGTCTGTATTCGTTGTGTGAACATACCCTTATGCAGTTACACTGTATGTCCCCTACATAGCTAGGTAGAGGTGCCTCTCAGGATTGTGGGAAAGCTGGGTGGAAAATGCTATAGTAGTGTTTGTAATATTCCTCATTTTGCTGTCGCCTGGAGGGATACCATCAGCTTTGGTATATACAGGAGATTTGTACAGGTAAGTGCTCCTCATATGCATGCCAGGCAGATGTACAGGGCTCCTGGACCCCCTGTGGAGCCTGCAGACAGTCTGTAGCAATGCATGAGGTTACCTGATACATGAGGCTTTTACAATGTGTTAATCCCTGTTTAACACAATAAAGGCGATTGTTTACAGGCTACAAATTGCTCAGTGTAGTGCTGCCCGCCGAATACCTTGCATTGTGATCTCTAGCTGCAGGGGGCTTTAGTAAAGTCGCATCTGAATTAACCCAAAGTTTCTAAGACACTAAGTCTGACCACATCATCCATTTACATAAAGGCAATCACTGCAAGGATTGCCTTTTATGTTGAACATCTTGCAAACACAAGTCACTTTGCAATATGTGTCCATTAACAATGTCCTACCTATTCCCAGATATACCCTCTTGTATGGGCTGCATCAGCTCCTCAGGTCCCTATACCTACAGAGCTCTCCGGATAGGCTGCCAGGCCACGTTGCTATAGCTACAGACCCGGTGTCCTCAGCAGCTCGTCACTGCAATTCAAAAATGAAACCGAGAAGACAGGACTGAGATAGGATGAATTGATGTAGTGAGACAACCCCTTTAAGCTGCTGGAGATAAAGATTCCTCTCCCCTGATATGGTTGGGGGAGATGTCTCTATACAGGGATAAGATTACTTGCATTTTGCTATTTCCATAAAATGTGTAAAAATGACATAATAAAGTCAGTCCGACAAGCACATCGGGCTCCATTTATCAATACTGCCTTGTTGTAAAACTACCTTTGTTGCCCGTAGCAACCAATTGGCACGCAGCTTTTCTATTTGAAACTGCTGTGGGACACCAGAAAGCTGAGCACTGATTGGTTGCTTTGGCCACAGAGACCGCCTTACTGTTAGGGTATGTTCACAGGGTGTATTTAATTGCGCTGCAATACGTCCAAAGTACAGTTCGCAAATACGGTAAGATCATAGCTCTCATTCACTGCAATGATTTTCAGAAAAATCACAGAAAAATGGGACATAATCTACTCAAAAACAATCACAAGGCCACCCTTACAGCTCAATGGCTGGACTAGAAACTAAACCCAGTAGTAGGCAACACAAGCCCCAGTGCTACTTGGGAAAGGTAAAACAGGTGCAGATAACTAATGAGCAGCAGCTCACACCCCCTCCACTAGGGGAGCAACTGAATGATAAAAAAAAAAAACTGTACATTAAACAAGTACCAGTTCACACCAGTATGCAATAAACCACAGTATAATACATAGGGAGACTGCACAAATATAAAAATACCAATAAGACAACCTCTCACACCTCCTATGTATGAGGGGGGTGGTTTCTGGAATGATAACTGCATGTAAATAAGAGATACAAAGGGAGTAGTTATTTTATCTGCCCTATTCATTACGTGCGGCGCATATTCGGCACGAATAATTGACATGTCACTTATCTCCCCCGTGTGTACAATACGATACCCTAAGGGTATGTTCACATGGCGTCATTTCGTGTTGTATTTGCGCTCTAATAAGGGTGAGATACACGCCAAATTTACGGTAATCCATAGTTCTCATAGAGAACTATGGATTACGCCTCCTCTTCCCGCTCGTACAATAGATTTTCATTAATTGCAAGCAATCCTGGATACACTGATGGCCTGGGCATCTACTTGACAAATGGCATTCATTGTGAATAAATGTAAATTTCTGCATCTGGTTCCTAATAATCTGCAGGCATCATATGGCCTGGGGGTGGTGGGGGTACTGGGAGAATTGCTCATTGACAAGGATCTGGGCGTTCTTGTAGATCATAGACTACAGAACAGCATGCAATGTCAATCAGCTGCCTCTAAGGCAAGCAGGATATTGGAGTGTAGTAATAGAGTCATGGACTGGCGGGACAGGGCTGTAATAATACCGCTATGTAAAGCATTGGTGTGGCCTCACTTGGAATATGCTGTTCAGTTCTGGAAAGAATGTAATGAAGCTAGAGAAAGTACAAAGACGAGCAACCAAACTAATAAGGGGAATGTAGCATTTTAGTTATGAGAAGAGGTTAAAAGAATTAAACTTATTTAGTCTCAAGAAAAGTCGGCTCCTAGGGGACATGATTAATTTATATAAGTATATAAAAGGCCCCTACAAAAGTATGGGGAAAAGCTATTTCATTCCCTTCATCTGGAGAAAAAAGGATTCAAACGCCAGAAGATAAAAGCCTTCTTCACCATGAGAACTGTGAACCTGTGGAATAGACACCTGAGGGGCTGGTCTGAGCAAGAACAGTGGAGAGTTTCAAGAAAGAATTAGACAACTACCTGAAACTGAAAAATACTAATACATATGTAGCCGTATAAAATTCTAGATCCAGTCTAAATGCAACTTTGTGATCAGAAATTTAACATTAATTTAGAGCAGATTGGTTCTTGCATTTTGGGATCCAAGTCTTCATCAGTAGAGGGGAAACGTAAAGGGGTTTTCTCGCTACAAAGATCATATATATAATTATGGGAGCAGCAATTGCTTTGTATTACCTAAATCATTTAGCATAGCAGCTATTAGCTAATTATTAGCTGAGTGTCTAGAGCTTTTCAGCAGCCTGAGGTCGGGCCACACCCCCCTTTGCTGTGATTGGCTGTCTGATATTTAGTTCAGACCTGGTCGGGACACGCCCCCTATGCGATTAGCTGTCCTGCACTCTCTTCCCTCTGAGTTGTGTGAAAATGAAACTGGCTTTCTGTACTGTCTATGTCTATGTTCTCATTTTCTTTCACTCCCCTCTGAGCTGTGCAGTAAAGGGTGCCTGAGTTCTCTCTGCTCTTCTCCCAGTGTATATGTTTGAAGCATCTGGGCAATTACGGAGTCTCTAGCTGTTAGATTCACTCTCCCCTCCCCATAATAACACAGCCTTATACACTCTGCTCCCCCTCTATCTCCTGCCTGATAATAGAGGGACACCAGAGTTTTTTAAGAAAGGATTATTCAGAATTATTATACAGAATGAAAGCATTTACTGAAGGAAATGTCAGAAAAGCTGACGGCTCCGGCCTCTGATGTTAGACGCAGGGACTGACTTGCAAGTGCTTTTAGTTTTCTTTGACTTTTAGCTAGAATCTGTTTGCTTGCCTTGAGGTTTTACAGCAAAACTGCTGTTAACTTTGTGGCCATTACCATGCAAACTGCCTGTAGCTAAAGGTAATTTAAAAGCCAGGCAGATATGCAAGTTAGTGCAGTTTCCACCATAACACGGCCGCGACTCGGCATCATTGTGGTGTCAACATGTGAACCTGGCCATAAAGTGAGCTTGTTTATTGGAGATCATCAGAACATAACAGTCTGTGCTACATGAAGTCTAATGGTGATGTAGATTTGATTTGCCACAAGGCAAAGCTGTAACGTTGTGTGGGATTCTCACCTTCATGCTGCCACTTGCTTCCCCCGGACCATGGTGTTAATCCTTGGCAATCAGGAGCAGGCCTTATCAATTGATGTTACAGCTCCTGCCAATTGGACAAATATTGGAGCTAAGATTAGGGACGTTGAGATTAGTGAGATCACACCAGGTCGAACGCTCAATAGACAAGACTGGTCTAATCGGCTCAGCACTCTAGACCGTCAGGTTGGGTTCACACTTTGCAGCTGAGATATGCAAGCAACTAAGATTAGCAAGATTAGGGTTCTGTATTTTAGAGAAGACGGCTTTGGGGGAACATAATAAATATGTTTAAAGGGGTTTTGCCATCAAGTAATATTGACGTGGGAAGTTTGTAAATTAAATAATAAACATTTTCACCATTCATCATTATTAAAAATTCTGCACCGTTTTTGTTTTAGCTGCTCCTTTAGTGATCCATTGTTTACAGCTCGTCTCCAGGGGATACGACCAGGGCTGAGAGCTCCTCACTCCTGTCAGACATGCTCAGACAGCTCCTCTCACGCAGCTACTGAGTGTTCAAACCTCAGGTGCTGTCACTCTACTCCCGTCCTCTGTACTCCTTAGTAATTAGTCAAACAGTGCAAATAAATAAAAAAGAAACCTCAATCAGGTCTGTGCATTGATAAAGAGGAAAAGAATCTACAGGTTTGGTTCCTGCAGGGATTTGAACTGAGGACCCTTGTGCCTGGAGGTAAAAGTTTTACCTCTGAGCTACATTGTAGCTACTTACAGTTCTACACATAAACAGACATTCTTTGACTAGAGAGAGGAAAGGCCTGGGAATGTCATCCTGCTGGGTCACATGATATGCAATTCAAACAAATCACACACGCCTCCTTCTGAGCACACAGAGCTGGATGCAGGAGGTATGAGATGATATCGTGGCAAAACCCCTTTAAATATATTAAAGGTCAATATAGAGATCTCTCCCAAGATCTATTTATACCCAGGACTGTATCCAGAACATGGGGGCATCCGCTACGCTGAGCGGAAAGAAGGTTTCTACATAAACATAGAAAGGGATTCTTTACTGTTAGAGCAGTGAGACTGTGGAACTCTCTGCCAGAGGAACTTGTCCTGGTGAATTCACTAACAGAGTTCAAAAAGGGTCTGGATGCATTTCTGGAGCGTGATAACATAACCAGTTATAGTGATTAGGATTCTGGAGAAGGGGCGTTGATCCGGGGATTTATTCTGATTGCCAGATTGGAGTAGAAAACAAATTTCCCTAAAATGAGGACAACTGGCGTTTATCTCATGGGGGTTTTTGCCTTCCTCTGGATCAACACTATAGCACATTAGGGTGAACTGGATGGAAGTCTGTCTTTTTTCAGCCTTACAAACTATGTAACATGGGACGGACAAAATACTGGTCGAATTCTAAATCAGAATCGGACCAGAATGTTACACTCGCTTTTCGTTTCGGCTAGGTCTTTTTGCCACAGTTTTTGGATTCTTAAGATTGGAATAGGGGCTGAGAAGCCCAAAGCGCCCTCTGTTGGATGTAACAAATCCTCAATTTGCTTTTGACCCACCGAGTCTTGAGAAAGCAAAAAAGATTTTTTAGCCTAGCCAAGCCAAGCCAGTATCTCTCATCTGCAGACAATGCTGTTTCGGGATATTTGTTCCTCATCAGTGCAGATCAGATACTGCACTGATGAAGGACAAAAATCCCGAAACAGCGTTGTCTGCAGATGAGAGATACTGGCTTGGCTAGGCTAAAAAATCTTTTTTGCTTTCTCAAGACTCGGTGGGTCAAAGCAAATTGAGGATTTGTTACATCCAACAGAGGGCGCTGTGGCTTCTCAGTCCCTTTCCCACAATGCCTTGTGATATGCAGATGCTTAGTAAAGGGCGAAAAGGCAAAACATAACTCTACAAGCCGTTCGTTCGGTGCTCTCCTCAAGGAGAGATCTTCCCTTTTCTAAGATTGGAATAGTAAGTTTTCTGCAATAAATCCAGCAGAAAAATGTATGTGTTCTACTCCGACCTCAGAAAATCGGATTTTCTGAGGTCTATGTGGATGGTTAAAATTTGACTAAAACCATGCTGTGTCAATAAGCCCTAAGGGGATCAGCTAGGAACAGTGGAGCTGATATGTTAATCACTGCTATGGAGCCACCCACAGCCTTACCATGCAGGGCGAGTCTGAAGCGGTCTGTGACTCTGTGAGACATCATGGTGCCTACAGGTGCCCCGGTGACATTGAGCTGGTACAGGTTTGAGTTATGTCCTACCTGTTATACTAGTTACTCTACAGTAGTGACTACTGCAATGGTATGTTTGAGGATGGTGGACATAACGATAAAATGCTGATGGTAACCATTAACTTGAAATAGTTGTGTCTCCAAGACAACCCTTTGTTAAAAAGAAACCGGTTGATGGCCTCAGCGCTAGCTTTTTTAGCCCCACTTCTTCATATACCAGTTGTTCTTGCCACATGAAGCTATATTTGACTATGTTTCTCCCTCCCTGCACATCTATGCTAATGAATGGCCATCCCTGTGATGTTATAGCATGCTGCGGACACACGTACAAAGCAGCCATTACATAGCCCTTTCTATCACATCCATATTCCTAAGGCTATGTCTACGGCCCGAAAGCGGCCGTTTTTTTTCCAATGCTGGACCACGTTTTTGTTACGCTTTGTACGAAAACCGCGGTCGCTTTTTATTTTTTTGACGTCACCCATATAACTGTATTGTACTGGAAGACGGCAAGAAAACAAAAATCGCCGGTGTATTATACAACATGTTATATAATACGCTGGTGCCAGAAGATGAGCAGAGAAAAGACGAGCTGTGCAGACTATAGGTCGTCTTTCCTATTGCCGCCTATGGGGCTGCGTGAACAATCGTATCTCAGCGCTTTTAAAAAACTAAAAGCGCCGAAAATATGATCGTATTCACGTGCAGTAGAGACATAGCCTTAGAGGGGTTCTCCACTTTGGACAATTCCTACCTGTGAGAAGAATCCCCTAACAATAAGCAAATTGTAAAGTATCCCTCTGCTGTTATCCATCTGCTGTAATCAGTAGGAAACCCAATGGTATGGCTAAGTTCACACGGCATAATTGCGGGGCGTAATTACACCGTGTGTTCGGGAGCTCGCGCGGGGCGTTGTATAGAATAGCAGAGGCTCCTGCGCTATGTTGTAGTTTTTTTTTCTTCTGAGGTATACAGACATATACCCAGGGCTGTGGAGTCGGAGTGAGGGTAATTGAGGAGTCGGAGCTTTGGCTTACCTACTCCACAGCCCTGCATATACCAGCCAACAGGAGACTTCAGGCCTCCTATGGGCCATTTTATCCTGTAGATACATGTAGCTTTCCTGGCGTATACGGTCAGTAGACGTCACAAAATGCGATATGTACAAGCCTTATGAACACCAGCTCAGTTCTCGACCACGTGGTATGTATGAACACCTGTACGGGGCCCTTCTGTAGCTCTGTGTGCCTCCGATTCCATACAAAGGCTTTCTCCTATAATATTCCAGATGACTCCAACCAAAAAAAAACCTCAGGGCATGCTCTGCCGGCTGCTGTACTGCGAGTCAGTGCTGTAGAGCGCTCCGTACACAGGGCTCTGCTGTATGCACCGGACTCTAGGGTATATTCACACGTTTTGGAATACACAGAAGCGGTGAACCATGCCATGGTGAACAGAGACTCCAGCGTCCCGTTAAAAATATTTTAAAAAGTTATTTCTAACCAAAAATAAAATAAGAACATGAAAGAGCAAAAGCAAATCCAGGTAACATTGGAAGTAAAACGCTCTGACGCGTTTCAGGCTGTTGATCGGCCCTTAGGGTCAGTATGTAACAAACTCTCCTACATACACGACCTATTCATCTCTCACAAATTACTTTTCCTTGGTCTAACAGAAACCTGGCTGACCCCCTCTGACACTGTCTCCCCTGCCGCACTCTCCTTTGGCGGTCTCCAACTTTCCCATACTCCACGCCCCGGTAACAAGCATGGAGGAGGTGTCGACCTTCTCCTGTCTGACACCTGCTCTTTTGTTCCTATTCCTCCTCTACCCTCCCTTACCCTCCCCTCCTTTGAGGTGCACTCTGTCCGCATCTACTCCCCCTCCAACCTGCAAGTGGCTGTGGTCTACCGTCCCCCAGGCCCTTCCACTGCCTTCCTCGACCACTTCTCTTCCTGGCTTCTCCACTTTCTTTCCACTAACATCCCCACTATTGTCATGGGAGATTTTAACATCCCAATTGATGCGCACGGCTCTGCTGCCAGCAAACTCCTCTCACTCTGCTCTTCCTTTGGCCTCTCACAGTGGACCTCTGGATCCACCCACAGAGATGGACACACACTGGACCTCATCTTCACCCGCCTCTGCCCCCTATCTGACATCTCAAACTCCTCCCACCCCATATCTGACCACAACATGATTACCTTCTCCACTCCACCTGCTCCTCCTGTCTCATATCTAGTACACCCACGCAGGAACCTACAAAACCTCAACCCTCGCACTCTCTCTTACTCTCTTGCACCTCTTTCTACCATATACTCACTTGACAACCCAGACACAGCCGCTGCTTTCTACAACAACACAATCACCACCACCCTTGACTCAGTCGCTCCTCTCACACACAACAGAACCCATAACATCAACAGACAACCCTGGCACACAGACTCTACCAAACAGCTGAGGCGAGCTTCCAGAATTGCTGAACGCCGCTGGAAGAAAGCCGCTCCACCGACGACTTCACCTCATACAAACAATCGCTACTCGCATTTAAGTCTGCACTCACTACCGCCAAACAGGATTACTTCACCACTCTCATAGCCTCCTTGTCTCACAACCCCAGACATTTATTCAACACCTTCACTCTCTCACTCGCCCCCCAGCACCTCCTCCCCATCTTCCTATCAGCGGACGATTTGCAACTACATTTCTTAAATAAGATCATACCTCATCAGAGAAAGCTTCACCCTCAGTCCCCACTACCCCCCTCTATACCCCACCATCGCCATCACCCACCCTCCCCTGACACAGTCCCCAGTGAACACTTCCATAACCTGCTTTTCCACTGTTAGTCATGTAACCTCTCCTCTCTAGTGTCCAAATCCAACCTCACTACCTGTAACCTTGACCTACTGCCATCCTACCTCACCCCAGACCTCAGCACTGTTATTTTCCCAGCCCTCACCCATCTTTTCAATCTATCATTAACCTCTGGCATCTTCCCTTCCTCTCTTAAAACACGCGACCATCACACCTATACCTTAATAAACCATCTCTCGACCCCTCCTCACTGTCCAACTATCGCCCCATCTCACTGCTTCCTTTTGCATCCAAACTCCTCGAGCAGCACGTCTATCTTCAGCTGTCCTCCCACCTCTCCTCCAACTCTCTCCCTGACCCACTCCAATCAGGCTTCCGACCCAACCACTCCACTGAAACTGCCCTAACCAAGGTCACCAATGACCTAGTAACTGCTAAAGCCTCATGCCACTACTCTGTGCTCCTCCTCTTAGACCTGTCCTCTGCCTTTGACACTGTCGACCATTTCCTCCTGCTACAAATCCTCTCCTCCCTCGGCATCACGGACCTGGCCCTCTCCTGGATCTCTTCATACCTCTCTGAACGGACATTCAGTGTCTCTCACTCCTGCACCACCTCCTCTTCCCACCTGCTCTCTGTTGGTGTCCCCCAGGGTCTGTCCCTGGCCCACTACTCTTCTCTATCTACACTCTTGGTCTGGGTCAGCTCATAGCCTCACATGGCTTTCAATACCACCTGTACGCGGACGACACCCAGCTTTATATCTCCGGTCATGATATTAACTCCCTTCTCTCCCGGATCCCAAAATGCCTATCATCCATTTCCTCCTCCTTCTTCTCCTCCCGTCGCTTAAAACTAAATGTAGATAAAACAGTATTCATCATCTTTCCACCGTCCCTCTCTACCCCTCCACCTGATCTCTCTATCACTGTTAATGGCCACACCCTCTCACCAGCTCCACAAGTCCGCTGCCTTGGGATAACCTTTGACTCCTCTTTATCCTTCAAACCACACATCCAAGCCCTCACCTCTGCTGCCGCCTCCACCTGAAAAACATTTCACGCATTCGCCCATTCCTCAACTATGACACTACAAAACGCTAGTCCACGCCCCTCGTCATCTCCCGCTTTACTACTGCAACATCCTTCTCTGTGGCCTCCAGTTAGCACCCTCGCACCCCTCCAATCCATCCTAAACTCTGCTTCCCGTCTGATTCACCTCTCTCCTCGCTACTCCTCTGCCTCTCCCCTCTGCCAATCCCTTCACTGGCCGCCCATCGCCCAACTAATTCAGTTCAAATTACTAACCCTGACCTACAAGGCTCTCCATAACCTCTCCCTTCCATAATCTCTGCCCTAATTTCCAGATACCTCCCCTCACGCAATCTCCGCTCCCCACAGGACCTTCTCCTCTGCTCCCCTCTCATCAGCTCCTCAACATAACCGTCTCCAAGACTTCCCCGTGCTTCACCCACACTCTGGAACTCCTTAACCCAAACATAAGACTCTCCCCAACTTTCACCAGTTTCAAAAGCAACCTGAAAACCATCTCTTCAGGATAGCCTACAACCCACATTAACCCCACCACCACTACACCGGCCCGCATGCATGTCTGCCCCACACCTTCTGTCTCTCCCCTTCTTCCTTGTAGATTGTAAGCCCTCGCGGGCAGGCTCCTCTTTCCTCTCTGTTTCAGTTACTAGTCATTTTTGTCACCATTGTATTTGTTCAATATTTGTTATGTATGTAATTCCCCTTAAATGTACAGCGCCTGGGAATTAATGGCGCTCTAAAATAAATAATAATAATAATAATTAGGGTGCTTTCACACGGTGCATTTTTGGTGTGTTTTTGATGCTTTTTTTTTTTGTGCAGAAAGACACAGCAAATAATGCTATACATTTCTGCACAAAAAACGCATAAAAATTGCACCATGTGAAAGCCCCCTTAGTCGTAGGCATAGCGTGATCGATTACAAAACCGGTAAATATAGTTTTCACTAATGACCTGATTACATACATTTGGGCGTCATTACCAAAAAGTCATATGATCCAAGACCATTTTCACACAACTTGAATATGTAGTGTAAACGACCATAACAACAAACCTATATCTATAGATTTTCATAATGTAAAATTGGATCTGTACGCTTGTTCATACCATGTGGGGTACATGTGCCCGAAACAAAAACCCAGTATGATTTTTGTTTCCTCCTGAGATCACCACTCCAATGCGAAGTAGTAACCTATTCCACACCCTGTACTCTATAGCTGGTAACATCCCCAGCATGGGAAATTGCAAAATGTGCAGAAGCAGCCAAAAACTTTCCAGTGGCAGTATGGGGTATGTCTGGAAAAATTCCTCAGGAAAGTCAAGCTCGGAAAAAGTCCTGTGTGTTGCTCCAGCCTAATGAAGCAGAGGCTTTCAACGACTGTCCTGTGGAGCAGAGCGCCCTCGTGTGTTCTGTCACCTGCACACCTGTTTTCAGTCTCTATTAGTCCTTGTTCACGTGGACAGGCAGTCTTTTCATCTGTATTTTTGAATAAATGTCTAATGGCTTTTTTATTGTCTATACTTCCACACTTATAAATATCCAGCATGCTCTATCATAAGCCACCTAGGCCCAGTGGGGTGAGATATAAACCTGCAGCATGTGAACACACTTCTTGATTGTCCCAATGGGATCCATGGGGAACATGCAAAGTAAAGTTCTTGCATAGATCAGTGAGTACCACAACACCAGCCCTGGCACTCTCTACATAGAGGCCGATGGAACAATTCTTTTTCTGTAGAAAAATGGTATGTATGGTATCCAACATTTTGTGGGTACTTTTAAAGGGTTAGGGAATTGTGAGGTAATAGAGGGGGCCCCATGTCAAGGAACCTCATCTCTTGGTCAGAGTGGTGGGTGGTAACCAAGACCGGTCCAAAGTGGAGAATCCCTTTAAGATGTAATCGTACAGAAACTGTATTACCAGATTGTTCCTACCATAGACCTTCATGGCATATCAATGGGCTGTGCCATCAAAGTCCGATAAATTTAGGCTTCAGAAGTGGGACACACACCTAGCTCGGGAACGGCCCCCAAATGTTTTGACTCAGAATGGAGAGCCAGTCACGCTTGCACACAACTCTCCATACTGTTCTATGTAAGTTCCTATTACAGGCAAACACACTGCTCACCTGTTCCCAGGACTCCCATTGAACAGAATGGAGAGTCGTGTGAAAGCGTGACTGGCTCTCCATTCCGAGTCTAAATATTTGGGGGCCTGTTTCTAAGAACCCCGGGGTGGGACCCGCACCTTATCAGACTTGGATGGCATAACCTATCCATTTGCCATCCAAGACTATGGTGGGAACACTCCTTTAATGGCTCTATACTTACAAAGCCATAGTACAAAGATGCGCCTGAGCCTTTAAAGGGGTTGTCTCACTACATTGATTCATCTTGCCTCAGTCCTGTTTCCTCAGTTTCATTTTTAAATTCAGGGACGGTTTACTGGCTTCTACTGTCCTGCAGTAACAAACTGCTGAGGACACCAGGTCTGTAACTATAGAGACCAGTGCTGGCAGCCTATCCAGAGAGATTGAACAGGTAGCTATAGCGACCTGAGGAGCTGATGCAACCCATACAAAAGGGGATATCTAGGAATAGGTAGGACACTGTTAATGGCCACAAATTGCAAAGTGACTTGTTTTTGCAAGATATTTAACATAAAAAGCAGCAATCCTTGTAATGAGACAAACCCTTTAACTTTCTGCCCCTGACCAAGAACAAGTAGTAGGAGTGATAATCACTGAAAGGATACAATGGCATTTGATTATTGGAGCTATATTCTCATAGGGTCTTTAGTTTGAACTTCAAGGTTTTCCAAGACGTTTAAAACCTTCCTACCACCTTCCACTGCGCTAAAATAGAAAATGAACCTATACTCGTCTCCCATCACCACTGTTCCAGAGCTCTAGTGTTTCCCCAGTCTCTCACTGATGACGTCACGTTCATTGATCACATGTTATTCAGCAACCAATCCCGGACCTCTGTGGTCACATTCTGTACATGTAGGCATGTGATTGCTGAGGCCAGAGATTGGCTGAAGCATCATGTGATCCATGAACGTGACCTCATCAGTCAGAGACCTGGGGGGGACACTGGAGCCCTGGCAGCTCTGGGACAGTGGTGATGGGAGAGGAAAGTCTAGATCAATATTCTATTTTAGCACAATGGGAGGTGGTAGGGAAAGTTTTAGAAAACTCCCTTGAAGAGGTTCTCCATTTAGGAATTTAATCTGTAGGAAGGATCCCTTGACAGCAAGCCGATCAGTGTCCCTCTGCTGGGACCCCAGCTGTAACCTGTATGAAAACCTGGCAGTAAGTGTTCAGCTTGCCTGCAGCACCTCCACAGGAGAAATAAGGCATTACACAGTGTCCATTCATATCAATGTGTTTTTTGTGTAAGAAAAGATAGGACAGGGCCTTCAGGCTAAGAGAAAGATGAGGATTATGGACAGGGAACCTCCTCCTACTCAGGATTTCCTACTTGAGTAAAAAAAATTGGCTTCCTAAACCAGAGAAATGCTTTCAAGTGGCAGAAAATGCAATTTTCTGGATCATCAGAGAAGATTAGAGAAGCTCCAGGTAAACACTTCTACCCCTTTTACATAAACTGTTAATTATCTACTGTGCAAATCTTCTGCTATAAGGGCCCATATACACTGTGTCTACGGTATCTGTCCGAGTGCTGAGAGTCAAGGTAGCCTGATGGATACCGGGACGTAGCCAACATTGCCCCACTGAAAGTAATACAGCGAATGTAGCCCTTGACTATGTTTGCAGGTGCACGCTTTATGTGCGGGATGCAAAAGTGTGAAAGACAATGCTTTTGTGTCCTGCACGGAAAGCGTACACTGCCGGCAAACAGAGCCAACCTAGTGGTGCATGACTTGAAACTTGCTTGGCGGTATTTGGAACTCCCTTAGAAATGAATCGGGAGGATGGGTGGTTTGTAGCAAACCATGAGCTGCAGCACAGGAGATGGGAGCGCTCCTTTAACCCCTTAACGACCGCCCACTGACTTTTGGCGTCAGCTGGTGCGGTCGTTCGTCTGCAGCGACATCTTTTGGCGTCGCTGTAGACTTAGGGGTTTGCGGCGCAACTGCGCTGGGATCGGGGCTGTACTATACAGTCCCAATCCCAGAGCATCTCCTGCGAGCATCGGGTTGCGGAGGAAACTTCCGCAACCCGATGCTTTAACCCTTTGATTGCGGCGGCTCGTCACTGCAGCGCAATCAAAGGGTTCCCCTGCTCTGTCGGGTGATACGAACACCCAGTGACCCGACAGAGCCCGGGGAATGGCTGCACAGTCAGCCCTGGGGATCTAGAGTAGCCCCAGAGCTGTCTGTGTATCAAGCCAGTGATCAGGCCAGCCTGTGTGCTGTCCTGCCCACAGATTATAATGTATTAGCATATATGAATATGCTAATACATTACTAAGTGTAAAAACTTTTTACAAAAAATGTTAAACAGTTCTCCCTTCATGGGATTTAAAACAAATAAATAAAAATAAAAATAAATATTTAATAAAAAATAATTGTGCATAAATTACACACACAAAAAAACACACATATTAGTATCTAGACGACCGTAATAACCTGTAGAATTAATCTAACAAGTTATTACACGTGTGAAATATGAACGGTGTAAAAAAACAAAAAAATACAAATTCTGCAATTATTTATAAGTGAACTTAAACTATTCCCCCATAAAGTACAACTTGTCTCGAATAAAAAGAGCCTATCCAACTGGTCATTGAAAAAATAAAAAATTTACAACTGTTGAAACGCAAGGAGGCAAAAACTAAAAAAGCGTTCTGGTCATGAACTACTTTTCAGGCCTTGCAGTTAAGGGGTTAAAAGGATTGGCTTTTTTTAAATTAATTGATGCTAGTGCTGCTATTAAAAAATTGGAAAAAAATGACTACCTCCTCTCATATCCGTTCCGGCCCCGCCGCTGTCCATCCCCGCCACCTCCCTGCTTCCTGGTGCTGGAAGTTGGTATGTCACCGCTGCAGCCGTCTCATGCCATTGCCTGACATCGCCATTCAAAGCCTTTTGCTTCCGAATGTTCATGTCAGGAAATGTTACGTGACTGCTGCAGCGGTGACATTCTGACTGCCAGCACCAGGAAGCAAGCAGAAGCCTGGGGGAGATGGCCGACAGCGGCAGGGCTGGAATGGAGGTGAGGACATTTTTTATTATTATTTTCTGACTGCAGCACTAGCATAAATTAGGTAAAAAAAAATGGACAACTTTATTTTACAAGGACAAACTGGAAAATTCAAAGTGATGAGAAAAATTTGTGGGTTCTCATCTCACTATTCCAGAACAACGCAGATCCAGGATAAAACACTTCTATTTATAACTCTGACAGATGCCACATAGTGGTACCATTTTAAAAATAAAACCCAAAAAACTGTACATGTTTTTCCCTGGCTGTTGTATGGTCTAGTATAGGCTCCGTATACCTATGTATATGCACAACTGAGACCACAAGGGAACACTTTCAATTTTGGCCTCCAATAAGCTACTTTTAGGCCGTGTTCACACGGCTTATTCCCGACGGATTTGTGCGCCGTATTGAGCGCACAAATCCGCCGTGAATAAGGGGGTGGGCGGGGGCGGGGCCGGGGGCGCGGGGGGGCCCGCCCCGGCCCCCTAACAATGTATTGTTTACGGGGGTACGCGCCGTAAATAAGGATGTACTTTTCCCCCCGCGGCGGATTCGCCCCCGCAGGGAGGAGCGCGGATTCCACTGTTCCTATAAGCAGTGGATTACCGAAAAGACAGGGAGGGATTGGGCCGTATGAAGCGCAAAATTTCCGGGGCGCAGAACCCGGCGAAAAACCGTGCCCCCCCCCAAATTTTAAACCGGGGGGGGGCAGGCCTTTGGGTGCATTTTTCGACATTTTCTTTTGGGGCGAATGTGGCGTGTAGGTCGCCCCAAAAATGCGTCGAAAACAATGATAAGACAACTGCCGTTGTTCGCTCTGTTAAATCAGACTAGGCTTATTTTACTTGTCTTTTCAGCACGCACTCAAAGCTCTGACAAAGCATCGACACGTCTATTCTTTGAGGTGTTTTATGCGCCGACCATTCTAAGTATAGGAGGCAGAAAATCTTCAGTCAGCTTTTCCTCCTCAGAATTCAGCACTTGCATGAGAAACTGTCGTGTGATCCTACACTAAACCTTAGGGCCAAATTTATTTTGAGTGGTGGGAACTTTCCTGATGTTCACACCAAACGTAGATCCCAAACGTGATGGGAACCTCGGCTCAGTTCATTGAGGAGGCCCTACTTTTGTGGACTATTTTACCCAGCTTTCTCTGGGTGGGATATACACTACATCCCCTGTATTACTCATACATGCCAACTCTCCCGTTTTTGGCGGGGGGGTCCTGTATTTTGGGGGCCCCTCCCCCCCTCCCGGGGAGTTGGCATTCCTCCCCCCGCCTGAGCGGCGGGGGCCTTTTAAAAATTACCGCGGGGCGAGTAGCGCTGGTGGCTACTTTGCGCCCCCGGGGCCCTCCTAAAAGGGGGGCCGCGGCCGCAGCGGGCTCACCCCCCGCGGTCTCCTGTGCGGGAGGAGGAGGGGGTTTTCCCCCCTCCTCTCCCCGTATGTACGGCGCCGGGGTGTCGCCGTACTACAGGTAACGGCGCAGGGGGGAAATGACCGGGGGTGAAGGGGAGTGAAACGCGGCTGCTTCACTTCCCCCTGCGCCGTGAAGAGATCGGGCAGGGTGGCCCCGCTTTAGGAGCTGGGAAGGGAAGTGGATTTTATTATTTTATTTTTTTTTAGCTTTTGGGGGCTCTACCCGGGTAACAGAGAGGGCAATACCCGGCAAAAGAGGGGGCACTACCTGGAACAGAGGGGGGACTACCTGGCCAGAGGGGACATCACCTGGCAAAAAAAAGGGGGACATCTACCTGGCAACAGAGGGGAACCCCGGCAACGAGGGACTTACCCGGTAAAATAGGGGCACTACCTGGCTAAAGAAGGGGGCAAATACCTGGCTAAAATGGGGCCTCCCGGGTAAAGAGGGGGCACTACCGGTACGATGGGGGCACTACCGGGTAACAGATGGGGCATACCGGGAACAGAGGGGGGACTACCTGGCAACGGGGGGCACTACCTGGCAAACAATGGGGCACTACCGGGCAAAAATGGGGCCCCTCCCGGCTAAAAAAGGGGGCACCTACCGGGAAAAATGGGGGACCTACCGGGGAAAAAAAAAAGGGGGGGAAAACCTACCTCTAAAAAATTGGGGGGCCCCACCTGGCTAACAAAGGGGGGCATTACCTGGCTAAAAATTTTGGGCCTACCGGCTACAAGGGGGTTATTGGTACAAGGGGGGCATCTCCCGGGCTGTAAGGGGCATACCGGGTTAGGGGGCTCTACGGGTATAGGGCATTACCTGGCTTTTTAAAAACCCGTTATGCAGTTAGGTGGAGTGGGGGGGCTTTTTTAAAGGGGGCGGGCTCCCAAAACAAGTGGGCGTGTCCATGAAAATTTTTACCGGCGCGCTACGCCGCCGCCCCAAAATTTTCTCCTGCTTTTTTTTTTCAAAAGTTGGAAAATATGCAATTACGCCGTGTGAAAAAGCCAACATTTAAAATGAGGCCCAAATTTGGGGGGCCTTTTAAACCACTGTACCCCACATGTATGAAAAAATGTCTAGTCTAAAACTCTCTTTGTTGCCCTAGCAACCAGAGTGTCCCTTCATTTTTCCAGAATACTATATAAAAAAAGGGGCGCTCTGATTTGGGTTTCTTTAAAAAACAAAAAGAGTTTTTGACCTGAAGTTTTCATACATGTGACCTTATGTGTTACTGCTGCATTACATGTATGTGTATGCTGGTGACTGCTTTTTCATTTTCGAAAGTTGGCAACTATGGTATTACTCCTGCTGTGGTCTCAGTGTTGTGTATACATATATTTCCGTACACCTGTGTAAAAGCGGACAAATATGGCGTCACTTGGTAAAAGCATTGTAGAAACTCAATGATGGAGAAAATTACAAAATGAGAAGAGCTCTTAGCATATCAGTCACTCAGCAAACATGAGTGTGCGAATAAACCAATATGTGCAGACACCTGGAAATGTTTTCCAAGGTCACAAAACCTGATAGCTGGATTTTTCCTTATCTGACTTGGTTTGCAAACAGGTAACTTTCTACTGAAGGAGAGCAGGACATATGTAGTGGAGCAGAGCGAGCCATTCTGCAGCATAAGAAAGTGCTGGCTGTTAATCCGGTCATTCCCCTTGAGTAATAAGACAGGAATATGTTGTTATTTCTATAGAACCCTGCTCACATCATATTTTTGTTTAGCCAAAGAAGCAGATGGACCAGCGCTTCCTGATGTATTATCCTCAATTATATGTGTTTTTTTTTTTTTCTAATGGAGTAGTTATTACTCACCTTCTGGAGATGTGCATATATAAAGGCAAAACTCTCCTTTGCATGTAAACGAGCCGTTTGTATTTAAAGTTGTGTGACAAAGCGCAAGGCCGTGTCATTGAGGGCCGATATGTGCCACCGTACCTTAGGGCTGTGGTGGAGTGAAGCCGAATAAGTAGGTCTGCAACCTTAGGTTGCAGACATTCGTTCATTTCTGTGCATCACTGCTTTAAGCAGTGATTCCGGGTCCGGCTTTTACTGGAGCAGTCTTAGGGTGCGTTCACACGGCAGTGGACAAATACCGGTCTGTTTACCCGGCCGGTATCTGTCCGGTTTTGCGGCCATCCCCACGGCCGCGGGGGGGGACGGCTTTTCTCCGCGATGAGCTGAGAACAGCCCCCCCCCCCCCTTTTGAGGTGTTCATAATTCCGTCGGGAAAACCGGACGAAAATGAACATGCTCAATGCTCTTTGAGCGGCCCGCGGGCGAAAAACCGCCGGCGGAAAACCCATGCAGTGGGGACTGCTGCACGGGTTTTCCATAGAGCACAATTGTGCTCATTTTCAGCCGTTTTTCAGGCAGTCTGAAAACCCGTGCCGTAGGGACATGCCCTTTGAGCTGGGTGGGGGACTGCTCCCACATATCCACTCCAGGATTTCCTTGGCCTATAAAGCCAGGAGGTCAGGTGTCCTGGGCGTGGTATGCCACTCCAAGCCTGGAGTTGGAGAGGAAGGATCCTCTGTGTAAAGGCTCTCTGAGGAAAGCTGGACTTATCTTGCATACATGCTGCTACTGTTGTGTATGGTGAGCTGAACCTGGTTATGTTTACGTTACTGCCTGAAGCAAGGTCCTGTTTAAGTTCGTTTTATGCATCTGCCGAAGAAAAGCTGTTTATGTTCTGGACTTTTCTGTTCAATAAAAACCCATTAAAAAGAACGCATTTGTTGTCATGGTCCCTGTGACGGAGCTGACCCCCAACAGTTGCTATGTTGTGCTGCAGATAGTGAACTCGACAAAGTTATTTTAACACGAAATGCGTTGTTCCATAAGACTTTTTTTTCTTACTATTACTGTTTAAATTTTTGTTGTTTTTTTTGTTTCATGAATAAACATTACACCCTGTGATCATTATCATATAGATATCAATAGAAACAGAGTTGATTGTGTCGGCACACAATCATCCGGGTCTGTGTATGTATATGTGTGTGTGTGTATATATATATATATATATATATATATATATATATATACATACACACACACACTTTTTTTTAGCATCACAAGAAGAATGTTTAGAAGAATGCGCTGACCAGCACGTTCTTCTAAAGTGCAGGGGGGGGCAGCCTCCGGTCAGCCCCATTCACCTTCATTATCCCTGCTGCGTATACGCTGGAAAGAAGTTACATGCGATGGGGAAGACAGCAGGCAATCCTAGCTCTCTTTGAGACCTATGATTACCGTAATGACAGGACGTATTCGGTGGGCATTGCAGCTCAATTACGCCCTGAAATACGTCCTAAAAGACGCCGTGTGAACATAGCCTAGAAAATAAAGAAGGTTATGGCACAGCAAACGATGCTGTTCCATCCTACAGAGCCAGGTGAAAAACTGAATATGTTAAAGGGGTGTTTCTATTAGACATTGGGGGCATGTTGAGAGTATATGCCTTCAAAGTCATAGAGACGCAGGTCCCGCCTATGGGAGCCACAACTATTTCAGAATGGGCCCCCAAAAACTCAGTTTTCTGAAAGGAAAAGTGGCCGCACTTGCATGGTCACTCTCTATTCATTTCAATGGGTGCTCTGAGTATACCCAAATGCAACCTATCAGGTGTATTTGGAACTTCCATTGAAATAAATGACAAGACATTATGGGAAAGGAGCTGAGAAGCTCAAGCGCCCACTGTTAGATGTAACAAATCCTCAATTTGCTTTTGACCCACTGGGTCTTTGGAAAGCAAGGATGGATATTTAGCCAAGCCAGCATCACCCATCTGTAGACAGCCATTTCGGGGTTTCGCCCCTCGTCCGTACAGAGCAGAGCGATGGTGAGTGACCACACAAGCGCGGCCATTTCTCTGTTGAGAACAGAGTTTCAGGGGCTGTTCTGGCGATAGGTGTGGATCTCAGAGACCTTGTTGGGATATCCTATCGCTACGCCATCAATGTCTGGAATGGCAGAACCTTTGTAAAGGGTTATTTGTGTCTCCTAACTTTCGGGTTAGGTGATGGGAAGATGTCAGACACAAAGAGCAGAGAAGAGGCCACACCTGCACGGCTCTCTCTGTTCATTTTTATGGGAGTTACAAATACGGCACACTCACTTGGATGTATTCGGTTATTCCATCGAGGAGAACAGAAAGAGCTGCGGATGACTGGTCACTTCTCTGTTCTTTGCCGCCGGCTTGTTCCCACCTCCTGACCTGGAAGTTAGAAGAGGAGAATACCACTTTTAACGTTTTATTTAACATGGCAGCTGGTGTATGGCATTTATCACCAGTAACCATATATGATATAAGCTTTTGAATAGCTTTTATTATAATGTACACACCCTATGTTTAAAGTATAGCTCTGGAGCTGTAAACGTGATTGTCACAGGTTGCCCATATTCCCACTCGCCTCTCCCTGGTTTCCATTCCCCCTGCTGGCTTGTCTCCTGGTTTGGGGCACCCTGCGGCTCATGCTGGCAGCCACAGATGTCCCTTCCAATCCATCGGCTCCCTGTTGCTGTATGCTCCATAGAGCATTCACACCCGCCTCGATTTAAAAGGCCAGCGTGCAGCACCAAGCTTTTCCTGGGACCCTTCTATATCTAACTGCTCCTCCACCACCCCACTATTGCCAGTTTGTTGGCGTATCCTGGTACGTTTAGCGAGTCACTCTGCCTACGTTTTTCAGGACAGGCACATTTATGAATGGAATGTGCCTGCCCTGACCTTCTGCTTGTGACCTGATTCTGCTTCTATATACAATTCAAAAATAATATTTGGTTCAGCACATCCAAAAGACCTCTTAAAAAAGTAAACATGGGTGCATGCTGTCGTGGCTGTAATATAGATACACATAATACAGCAGCACACTATATTAGAATACATGAAAAAAAACATTCCTGCTTTAAAAAAAAACATTTAAAGTTTTTTTTGAGGTTCTTAGTTCACACCTTTTGATCAAAGCTGCTTAAGCCCCCCCTTTGAACTTCAAAGAGACCTCAATGCAGTGGGTCCTAAAACTACGTTTCACTAAACGCTATATTTCTCTGTGGCCTGTCCAACCTTTCCTTTCAGAATGTGAAGGCACCGGCTACTGAATACACTGCACTGATTTAAAAGTCTGTGAGGATGTGTGGAGTGCAAAAAACCAAGATGGATGCAGCCATTCCCCTCTATATACAATTCAAAAATAATATTTGGTTCAGCACATCCAAAAGACCTCTTAAAAAAGTAAACATGGGTGCACGCTGAAAGGTAGGTCTGGACAGGCCACAGAGAAATATAACGTTAGTGTAACGTAGTGTAGGACCCACCTGCATTGAGGTCTCGTTGAAGCTCGAAGGTGGGCTTAAGCAGTTTTGATCAAAAGTGTGAACTAAGAAGGCTCCGTCAGGAAGGGGTTAAGGATAACCAAGTCAATGTTTTGGAGTGGCCATCATAAAGCCCTGATCTCAATCCTATTGAAAATGTATTGTGCAAAGCTAAAAATGTAGGTGCGAGCAAGGTGACCTATGAACATGGCTCAGTTACACCAGTTCTGTCAGGATTTCCAAAATTATTTAGATTTCCCTAAGTGACCTAAACGGGTAAGGTTTATTCTGATTTTATGTCAGATAATGAGAAAACATGCATATGTGTCTTTTTATATAGACTGGCAGAAGGTCGCATTCTCTTGCCACTGAATGACATACAGTAGGAGACCTTGAGATATGTGCCACCGATGTGCCTGTCCTCGGTGGGGGAAGTCGGCAAAGTTGGGTCAGTAACGCTGGTCAGTATTAGTATAGCTGGGCCAGTTTTTCCAGAATGGCTATAGTGATGGGTAGGAGGTCATTCCCATGTACCAGGCCAGGTGTCAACATTTTGTGTGGCCACCAGTATTTTCCAGCACTGCCTTAACTCTCCTGGGCATGGGGTTCACTAGAGCTTCACAAGTTGCAGTCACTGGAATCCTCTTCCGCTCCATCTTCCGTTTGAGGATGCTCCATAGGGTCTAGGTCTGGAGACATGCTTGGCCAGTCCAGCACCTTTTCTCTCATTTGCTTTAGCAAGTGGTCATCTTGAAGGTGTTTTGTGTCGTTATTATGTTGGAATACTGCCCTGCGGCCAAGTTTCCACGGGGTGGACATCATGCTCTTCTTCAGTATGTCACAGTACATGTAGGTTTTCATGGTTCCCTCAATGAACTGTAGCTCCCCACAGCTGATAGCACTCATTCAGCCTCAAGCTATGACAGTCCCACCACCATGCTTGACTGTAGGCAAGACACTTTGTACTCCTCAACCAAATAAGTTGATCTTGGTCTCATCAACCCACAGGACATGGTTTCAATAATCCATGTGCTTAGTCTGTTTGTGGGCTTATGTGTGCACTTTATCTAGAAGAAGCTTCCTTCTGGGAAAACAGCCAGACAGACCAATTTGATGCAGTGTATGGTCTGAGCACTGACAGGCTGAAAAACGACCCCTTTAACCTCTGCAGCAATGCTGGCAGCACTCATGCATCTATTTTGAAAAGACAGTCTCTGGATATGACACTGAGCACGTGCACTCAACTTCTTTGGTCGACCATGGCGAGGCCTGTTCTGAGTGGAACCCGGAATCTTCTTATAGCCAAGGCCATCTTTATGTAGAGCAACAGTTTTTTTTTTTTTTTGGTTTTTTTTTCTCAGATCCTTAGAGTTCTTTGCCAGTAGGTGCCATGTTGAACATCCAGTGACCAGTATGAAAGAGTTTGAGAGCAATAAGGCTAAGGTTCACAAAGGCTTAACTGCGGACGTAATTACGTCCCGCCAATTACGCCGTGTGGGGGGGGGGGCGGGGGGGGCCGGCAAGCTTGCCGGCCCCTAGACAATCACTGCTAGCGGCGCGTATACCCGCTAGAAAATGACTGTCAATTATCTTCCCGCCCAGCGGATTCGCCGGGCTGGGAGAGGAGACGTAATCCATAGTTCTCTATGAGAACTGTGAATTACCGTAATGAATGGGCCGTTTTCCGCGTAATTTGGCGGCACTTCGGCGCGTAAATTTCAGACCGAAATACGGGCCCCTTTAAGCCAGTGAACATGGGGCCTAATAACCCAATTTTTACAACCTGCTCCCCATTCACACCTGACAACTCTAAAGTCATATGACATTGTGAAGGGTAAATGGCAAATGGTGCACAATATGTCCGTTTTCACTTAGGTATGTACTCCTTTTTGTTGCTAGCGGTTTAGACTTTGATGGCTGTGTGTTGTGTTACATTGAGGGCACAAGAAGATTTAGGCTATGTTCACACGGCTTAATTGCGCAGTTACGCCATGGGGGCGGGAACGGAGGGTCAGCACTTCGCCGGCCCATAGACTATCATTACTAGCGGCGCATATACGGCGCTGGTAATTCACATGTCACTTTCTCCCCCTTCGGCGGATTCGCCGAGTGGGGGAGGAGATGTAATCCATAGGTCTCTATGAGAACTGTGGATTACTGTAATGACTGGGATGTATCCCAGCCGTAATTCGCGCAGTACGGTGCGAAATTACGGACTGAAATACGTCCCTTTTTAAGCCGTGTGAACATAGCCTTAGTGTTAAACAAGTTGTACACTGACTACTTTACATTGTATCAAAGTGTCATATCCTGTGTTGTCCCATGAAAAGATATAATACAATATTTACAAAAATGTGAGGGTTCAATATACACACGCGATCTCATATATACACATACACGCACACTCTGCAATGTGGAACATGAACGTCACACCACAGCTCTTGTTTTTTTCTTTTACACACCAATCAGCCATAACGTTAAAGATATCGGCCTAAAATCGTGTAATTTCCTCTGTGCCGTCAAATAAGCTCTGACTTGTTGATCCATGGACTCCACAAGACTTTAGAAGGTGTCCTGTGGTATCTGGCACCAAGATCTTAGCATTGGATCCTTTAAGCCAGTGTTTCTCAACTCCGGTCCTCCAGACCCACCAACAGGTCGTTTTCTGGCTTCCCGTAGCATTGCACAGGTGATATCATTATGCTGCACAGGTGATATAATTACTGTCAGTGCATTCTGTGGGAGATCCTGAAAACCAGACCTGTTCGTGGGTCCTGAGGACCGGAGTTGAGAAACACTGCTTTAAGCCCTGCAAGAGTATGTTCATACGGCTGATCTGGGTACTGACTGACACTGATTCAGCGCTGAATCTACAGCAGTATCAACATCCGAATCTGTCTGCAATCCGCTTCATGTTTCCATTTGCAAAATCATTGTGTCGGTGCACAGAGTTTCAGCGCTGAATTGTCACATAGTAAGTAAAGGCTGAAATCTATATTCAGCATTAAATCTATGTCAGCACTGAATAAGTGTGAGTTGTACACGTGGACTCCACACTGAATCAGCGCTGAAAATCAGCCGTGTGAACCTACCCCAAGTTGTGTGGTGCAGCCTCGGGATCAGATTTTTTTCTTGCACATCCCACTAGTGAATGCCTTCTACTCTTTGCCATGTTCCTCAATGATTTCCGAGCATTTTTCATCATGGCAGGGGCATATACACACATGCATGCACACTCACTCTCCGTCATGTGGAGTCATTGCCATGTACAAAAATAACAAGGACCTGAGGTTTCACAGCAGAACCTTGCCCAGAGCATCACACTGCTTCCTCTGACTTGCCTTCTTTTCATAGTGCATCCTGGTGTTTTCTTCCCAGGTAAGTGATGCACACGTACCCGGCTGTCCACATGATATAAAAGAAACTGTGATTCATCAGACCAGGCCAACCTCTTACAATGCTTCATAACCTGCTTCAGATGATCATGTGCCCCGTATAGGAAATTTTCGTAGTGGGCATCGGTCGTTTGACCGGTCTACACATTCCCAGATATCATATGCAGTGTTCTATCATCGCCATCCGTGCGATTTACCAGCGACGGTGTCTCATCTGTGAAATCTGACCAGGCTGACTAACCTTCACCATCTACTCACATCACTGAGCCTTGGGGGCCCATGATCCTATTGCTTCTTCTTTCATTCTTCATCATTTTGGTAGGTACCAACCACTACATACAAGGAACACCCCACAACAGCTGCCATTTTGGAGATACTCTGCCCCACTCAACTAGCCATCACAATTTGGCCCTAGCCAATTCCTTACACCTACTATTTTTTCCTGCCTCTAACTCCTTAAATTTAAGAACTGGCTGTTCATTTGCTGCCATATACACTACTTATAAAAAGTTAGGGGTATTTGGCTTTTGGCTGTAATTTTAGGATGAACATAAAATTTCTTAAACTTTATTTCAAATGAACGAAATGAGACCATCTCTTAATCCCCTAAATTTATTGAGCGACTCAGGAATCAAACACCTGTTGGGAATTTTGCCATCGAGCTCTTTGTTAGAAATCAGCAAGTTGTTCAAAAAGAACTGACACATTGAGCATTTAATTCATTTAAAAAATGTTCAAGAAATTTTATGTTCATCCTGAAATTTCAACTATAAGCCAAATATCTCTAACTTATTGTGAGCAGTGTATATTCTGTTCCTGACATAATGGTGTGGAAGATCAGTGTAAAAATGTACTGCATGTGACCGCTGTCACCCAGAGGAGTGAGCTTTGAGATCAAACGCAGTGTCAAATATATGTATTCTGTAGATCGCATGCGTCATACGCGAGGCCCGCGAGCCTAATCTATCTCATCACATTTTATTTGGCCGTCAAGAGCTTAGACACAGTGAGCAGGGATATACAGGGACCGGACACAGAAGGACTGGCTCCTCATTTTCCCTGGAGGACGCAACCAGGACCAGGAATTGGTGCCGTCAGTAGAGTTAGCGTGCTCCATCTTGTATTTGAGGCTCCAGAGCGCTCCTCCTCACTGCTCTATTCAGCATCTCTGACAGCCCCACCGATGCTCCCTAACAACCCTCCATAGTATTGATCTGGCCCTAGGTGGAAATGAGTCGTCACCTCCGCTGTAGATCATTGGTCTTCAACTCTTGCAGAGCTGCAACCCCACAGTATTCGGGGACAGCCTGCATCTTGGAGTAGTAGCTATGCAGCCACTGGAAGCTACTGCTTAGGGACCATTATATAGAGTATGTAACACCTTATAACGTCTTATTAGAATATAATAACATACATTTATAACTAACTGACTATCCATATATCTTTATGGTGCATCAAAAGTTCTAACATTTACAGTAACTGATGGGTCGGTTTATGGCTTCATTTGATGATCAAACTTCTTGGTCCCCAAAGGAAATGCCCTGGAAAGTCCTTTCTGGTGTTGTGTACTCACCCTATTTCTGCTTGACCTCCTCCAGGTGCTTGCACACTGTTTCTAAGTCCTGGAGATGCCTCCTATATGATTTGTCCTCCATGTCTTCTCTCCTGGCTGTCTGGTCTCTGTGTAGGGAGTGTTCATGTGTCATCTCACAGGGTCCAGAGTCCAGGATCCGGAGTAAACTATGAAGACAGACCTCGGGCTGATTGGTTTGGCTGGAGGAGAGTTTTTTCACAGCCCACCTTAAAGGAGGAGTCTGCATGTCAGGGGGTTGCTTCTCACGCCACTAAACCTGCTGAGCTGTGCAGAATGCAAATCAGCCATTTGCCTTTTGTACCCTGTCTGCCAGTGGGACATTACCTCAGTGTGCTGCCAGAATGATAATTAATGCATTGCTGTTAATCCCTCTGTGGAAAATCAGGTCAAATCCCTTCATCCACAGTTAAATTTGCTCCAGAGGTGAGGTCTGCAACATTGCAGCGTGTAGGTCTACGCACAGTGTTCCCTAGGACAGAGATATGCCAAAAGGCCTGGGTCGCATAGGGTATTTGCACATTTTCTAGGATGTCGTATTCACTTTATTCCGTGTTTTCCCTGCAGTAATGGCGCACGCTGTAGATGAGGTGTTTTTTTTCCTTTAGAAAAAATAAAAAATTCCATTTGAAGTCTCTTCTATCACTGTGATAATTCATGGGAAGATATTACAGGCAGTCCCCGGGTTACAAACTGGATAGGGACTGTAGGTTTGTTCTTAAGTTGAATTTGTATGTAAGTTATTAAAGGGGTTGTCTCACTACATTGTTTCGTCTTACCTCAGTCCTGTTTTCTTGTCTTCATTTTGAATTCAGGGACATGTTTACTGGCTTCTACTAGGCTGCAGTAGAAGCCAGGTCTGTAGTTATAGCAACCAGGCTGGCAGCCTATCAGGAGAGATCACAGGTCTGTGGCTATAGCGACCTAAGGAGCTGATGCAGCCCATGACTTGTTTTTGCAAGATCTTTAACATAAAAAGCAATCCTTGTAGTGAGACAACCCCTTTAAATGTAACTCCAGCACAAAATGGATAGTTTAGGGAAGGGTTTTTACATTTGTTTTGCTGTCTGTGCCTCTGTTAAGATTTCACCTCATTTTCACCTCATGTGCTGCTGCGGCATGCTGGAACTTATTGTTCCACAGCTACTATCTGCTGTGGAACATGGAACTACAAGTGCCAGCATGCACTATAAGTCTCCGTTTGTAACCAGGGGACAGATGTAAGTCGGAACGGTGTAAGTCCAGGACCGCCTGTATATTGAAATAATTCTTTGTGCAATCGTGACATTAAAATGGCCAAAGACTCATTCATGATAGAGTAGCAAGATGCACCTGTTGGCTGTCAGGTTCCTCATTTCAGGTAAATGCAGCTTACAAACAGTCAAGGCACATTATTAGGACCACTTCCTACTTGCAATGTCGTCAGCGCATAGCTCATGAAGGAAGTTGTATGTGGTGAGCTGGCTTGGTGGGTGGATAAGGTGTGCGTTAGGCTGCCTGCACCCATATCTCTCATTACCGACATGGGTAAAAGGGACGATTTTATCAGAGCTACTAAAAGGGATAATTATTGGCTTTAGGGCCAAGAGTGGCGGTATTTCTGAAACTGCGCAGTGCGTGAACTGTTTGTGTGCTGCTGTGATGTAAGTGTCTCATGAGTGGACAAAATAGCGCCATTGTGAATAAATGACATGGACACTGAGCACCACATACTATTGCTGTGAGAAGTGAACACCGGCTATGAAGGCACATGAGGGCGGACTAATACTACAGAGAAGCAGCTCATTGCCAACGCAAACCAAGGGGCAAGCAGAAGTGTGTCTAATACAACAGTTCTGCGAACCCTATTAATTATGGGGCTCCGGAGTAGACTGATATCACTGCACCTCCGCTATCAAAGTTGCATTGGAAAAAAACACAATTTTTTATGGAAGTATAAAAATTGGACCTCTGCTGACTGGCAAAGCATTGTTTTCTCAGATGAGTCATATTTTCTGCTTCTTTGAATGCTTAGATGTTGGCCTGTCAGGCAAAAAAAACATCAGAAAACAAACACCCTGCAACCATTGCTGGAGGAACACAAGTTGGTGATGGCGGCAGCATTATAGTCTGGGGCATTCTCTGAGTCTTTCATCCATGTGGAAGGCACTCTTAACCGATTTGGTTGTTAATCCATTCTTGTAGATCACATACACCCACACATACTGATTGTCTTCCATTGGGAGGATGGGATCTTCCAGCAAGACAATGCAACATGCCCAACATCTAAAAATGTCCGACACTGGTTAGAAGAGCATGAGAAAAACCTCCAAGTAATAACCTGACAACCTAGTTCTCCAGACTTGAACCCAATTGAGAATCTGTGGCAGCAACTTGATGTGATGTTGGCTCTATGGACACACTGTAGGATGCAGTCAGCATGGCTTCAGATACCTGGGCCAACCTACCAGCACTTTACAAAGCAGGCTTGTCTGGTCATAATAATGTGACTCGACTGTTTGTGACATAAATAAATAAAAATATATAAAAGAAATAAAAACATAAACTACAACATTTTATGAGAACCAATACAAGTAAAAAATTTAAGTTGCTCATAATATTAGTTCAGTTTACTGGTTCTGATTTCGAAGTGTCTCTAAGTAATGAGAATTAGGCAGGTTCACACGGCAATAATTGCGGGACATATTTCGCTCTCAATTACGCTGTGTAGGTGGGGCAGGGGGGCCGGCAGACCGCTGGCCCCATAGACATTCATTACTAGCAGCGTGTATACGCCGTGAATAATTGACATTGTCACTTATCTCCCCGCTTGCCGTATTGTCCGAGCGGGGAGAGATGTAATCCATAGTTCTCTATGAGAACTGTGGATTACCGTAATGACTGGGACGTATCTCCCCCCCGTATTTAGCGCAGTACGGCGTGAAATAAAGGGCGAGATATATCACAGTTTAAGCTGTGTGAGCATAGCCTAAAGGTTCATCTAAAGCATTGTGGCCTTGTATCGCCTCAATGTGAATGCCTCCAGTTTCATACTGAGACAGGTGGAGTTTTCTTTTTTTCATAGAGCCCTAATTCACACTCTTGTATGAAAACATGGATCAAGTACAGATGAGTAGTACATTTTTACATACAATTTGTTCCATTCATGGTTCCATAATGACCACCTTTTTAGTTTTATTAGGGTAAGTACGCTCGGTGTATCTGCTGCATGTATATCGGCGTACCGCAAAATGCGTTTGTTTAATACTGAAATTACGTGCTTGCAAGCGCATCATTTCAACGTGAGAATGCCGTGCAGTGGCCGAGGCAGATTTCTGGTTCCTATACTCTTGTATTTCTCGGCGCGTACAGTACAGAAAAATCTGTGACCAAAATCGTCGTCTGAATGCCAAAACAATTTTACACTACACTGTATGAGGGCTGTGCGTGAACACTGTTTGAAGAGTATTTTTGGTGCGTACTTTGCCGCAAATTATGAGCTGAAGGATGCGCCACAAAACATGTTGTGAACATAACCTAAAGTGTAAATTTTTCCTCCAACTCTAGTCCATTTTTTTCCCCCAGTACAGCCAAGCACATGTGGGAATTCTTATTGAAATTAACAAAAAGAGCTATTTGGCTCCTGTTTATTTGCTACATGAAAGGCAAGATTTAGGACGGTGGATAATAGGATCCATGTTCTTAAAGGGGTTGTGTGAGAAACCCAAAAATGTAAGAACATATAATGCAGTAACACTAGAGATAAGCAGTAACTATCTGTCACAGTCCAGTGTGTGAATGACTGACAGATGCTGTTCACATATATCTCATATTATTGCCATGTTGATCTTTCTCCTCACTGGGCTACTGTGCGGAGCTACAGTTGCTAGGCGCGCTGTGTGAAAACTACATGTCCCACAACAGCCTTATTCCCCCGAGCTGAGCTGTAGATTCTATATACTATATTCACATCACATTTATTTACGTCCATGTACAGCCCTCAGTCTCCTTTCTACTCTGCAGAGCCGTCCCTCATACCACTAGTCTGTCAGACTGACTGAGCACAGCACATGCCCAGTGATGTCGGTCAGCCCAAGCAGGAAATAACTCCCAGAGCCTGTCCTACTTCCTGTTTCTGCTGAGAAAGGAGCCCAGCGGTCATTTTGTTCTTCTATAATGATTATCCCCTAGACCAGTGCTGGGCAACCTTTTGAGCTTGGTGTGTCAAAATTCACCAAAAAAATGAGCATAACTCGGGTGGCGTGTCACTTTAGGCTATGTTCACACGGCTTAATTGCGGGACGTAATTACGCCCCGCAATTACGCCGTGTGGCCGGGGCGGGAGCGGGGGAGTAAGCAGGGGGCCGGCACTTCGCCGGCCCATAGACTATCACTGCTAGCGGCGCGTATACGCCGCTAGAAAGTGACATGTGAATTATCTCCCCGCCCGGCGGCTTCGCCGAGCAGGGAGAGGAGACGTAATCCATAGTTCTCTATGAGAACTGTGAATTACCGTAATGAATGGGCCGTTTTCGGCCCGTAATTGGCGCACTTCGGCGCGTAATTACGGACCGAAATACGGCCCATTTTAAGCCGTGTGAACATGCCTTAAAAATTTTGCGATATTTATAGTTTAAATAACAAAGCTGTATAATTATAATATATAACTATTTAATAAACCAAAAATAATTATTTAACTTGCCTGCTTATTGACTTCTGTGTTCATCCGTCAGTTGGTTTCTCATATGGCCTCCAGTATATATATATTATCAGGTAATATGGTCCCCAGTATATATTATTAGGTAATATAGCCCGCAGTGTGTATATGTATGTATATGTGTGTGTGTGTGTGTGTATATATATATATATATATATATATATATATATATATATATATATATATATTAGGTACTATATGGCCCCCAGTATATATATATTAGGTAATATGACCCCCAGTGTATATATATAATTAGGTACTATATGGCCCCAGTATATATATTATTAGGTAATATGGCATATTATAACAGTACTTGCCTTCCTCCCACTCCCACTGGGCTCCATCTTCTTCCTGGCACAGGCAGCAGGATGACGTACACACGCTGCCTGTGCCGGACACTCTGGTGGGTTGCAGCCCTGCTTGCGACTCACTGCAGTTCTCCGCGGAGCAGGTAGCGCACGCGCTGTGCTCTATGGGAGCCCTCAGCTGTATATAGTAGCAGGCAACTCTAGCCTATATTCTACCTGGGAAAAATTAACAGGTGCAGCTAATTGTTGAGCAGCAGCTAATTGTTCCACCACTAGGGGAACAATTAGATGATAAAAACTGCACATTAACTTAATACCTGTTCACACTAGCATGCAGAAAAAACACAGTATAATACATGGGGAGATTGCACAAATGCAAAAATACCAATAGAAAAACCACTCGCATACCCTCAATGCATGAGGGGGGTGGTTGCTGGCACTAGAATTGCATATAAATGGTACACCATGCTGGCTTACAACCTATTAGTGACACCCATACTATTAGATTAGGTGGGTTGCCCAGCACTTTCTGTGTGTCCAACACAAAATACAGCTGTGAATATG
Source organism: Phyllomedusa bahiana (assembly GCA_025379985.1). Classification (NCBI taxonomy): domain Eukaryota; kingdom Metazoa; phylum Chordata; class Amphibia; order Anura; family Hylidae; genus Phyllomedusa; species Phyllomedusa bahiana. Next base: position 46,418 of record JAODAL010031257.1, read on the forward strand.
GCCCAAAAATTGTAGTGTTTTTTGAGTAAGTAATGTCCCATTTTTGTGTGTGTTTTTTCTGTAAATTGTTAGTGTAGGGACTCACAAGACATGATGACTGTTGATGCCGGTTGCAAGCTTGCGTGCCGGGGCCCCTGTACCAACTAATACCTCATATTTAACATTTTTCCAGTATGTCATATTTTTTATCTGCCCAAGAATGCGGGGAGCGGAGGGTGTCTGTATTTTGTGTTGGACACCCAGAGATTCTGGGCAGCCCGCCTAATCTAATAGTATGGGTGTCGCTAATAGGTTGTAAGCCAACATGGTGCACTACACGTATCTGTATTTATGGCACCCTTCTGTATCGCGTTATTTATATGCCATTGTAGCAACCAGCAACCACCCCCTTCATGCATGGATGTGAGTGATTGTTCTATTGGTATTTTTGCATTTGTGCAATCTCCCCATGTATTATACTGTGGTTTTCTGCATACTGGTGTGAACAGATATTAAGTTAATGTGCAGTTTTTATCATCTAATTGTTCCCCTAGTGGTGGTGTGTGTGAGCTGCTGCTCAACATTTAGCTGCACCTGTTAATTTTTCCCAGGTAGCATATAGGCCAGAGTTCCCTGCTACTGGGTTCAGTCTAGTCCAGCCATTGAGCTGTGAATATGACCCAAAAATTATAGTGTTTTTTGAGTAAGTAATGTCCCATTTTTGTATGTTTCCTCAGCTGTATGTGCATCTAGCGGACACACAGTTGAAGAGACCGTCGGCGCTCCCGGCCCACGGCAGCGGCCTTTAGCCTGGCGAGAGTCGGGGCACAGGCAGTTTTATCTGGGGCTTATGCCCTGGATAAAACTGCCTGGTGATGCTCTGCGCCAACAGGAAGTCCCAGAACTAGACGCTCTGTGCTGGAGTTCTGTTGTTTTGACCTCCAGACCTCCAGCACAGAGTGTCTACACTACTCTACAGCATATGTTTTATCCTCGGCTACTGCACCTGGTCGTGCAGGAGCAGAGGATGAAACATCCTTTTTGGCATGTCGCCCCATACTACGCTGTATGCGGCCGCGTGTCAGCGAAAATGACTACACGTTTCATAGGTTCGCCATCACGGCCCTAGACTAAACGAGCAGACATTTCTAATTAAAGATATTTAGGATTTTTGTCATTAAGACATGTAGTTTATCTATTTAGTTTTCTTCTTTTCCCGGAAAACCCCTTTAAAAGATGGGACCCGCATTTATAGCATATTCTGTGGAAATAACCTTTTTCTTTCTTTCATTTGCTGTTTTAGTAATATTGTTCGAATTCAGATGTAAAAGTATGGAACAAATACAGACATGGGAACTATCGGCAAGCAGAACATGTATTTTTAAATTCAACCCATTGACTTCTATGGGCTACAGCAGTGCTAATACAGATGTGTTGAGGAATGTTATGTTTAAAAAAAAAAAAAAAAAAAAAGGAGGACTGGGTACTTCTTCTATTATGGGTGTCTATGAGAGATACCCTTGATGAAGGTCTCTGAAACTTTGGGGGACAGGCTTTATGCTTAATGGATTATTGTTATGTTATATGCCTGGATCAGAAAGTTTTCTTGATTATGCACTGTAACCCATATATTGGAAAATATAGAGAATTTTTGCATGCTGGAAATTTGAGAGTGCTATTGAAGATTTTTTTTGTAACTACACTACCGTTCAAAAGTTTGGGGTCACTTAGATATTTCCTTACTTTTGAAAGAAAAGCAGTTTTTTTTTTTTTTCAATGAAGCTAACATTAAATTAATCAGAAATATACTCTATACATTGTTAATGTGGTAAATGACTATTCTAACTGCAAACATCTGGTTGTTAATTAAAGGGGTTTTATCGTTACAAAGATCATGTCTCAGATTATGGGGACAGTAAAAATAAGCACTTTTGTAATTGGGTTGCATTACCTCTGTCACTTGGTTTAGCAGATATGAGCTTCTCTGTAAATCTGTATTCTGTTTCTGCTGTTGCAGGTCAGAACGCCCCCTGGTCGATTCCCGCACCCTAGACACGCCCCCTGCACTGTGATTGGCTGGCTGACATTTCATTCAGCCTGTTGGGATACGCCCCTAGACAGGAAACTCCCCGGCCACGCCTCCTGCGCTGTGATTGGCTGCCTGCACACTCTGTATTTATTCCCCTCTGAGCTGTTAAAATCGATAGTGAAACCAAGGTCTGCTGGCTCTATGTACATCTCCCCTTTAGGGTCAATGTTTTTGGGGAATTACGCCCGTTTAAGGGGGTTTTGGGAAGATTT